>JAHXRV010002717.1:0-16385 GCA_019904355.1 Psilocybe tampanensis | reverse complement strand
AAACAGGCATTGATACAGCAATTCTGTTGCAGTCGGAAACACGCTACTAATAGGCAATATATATGCAGAATATTTTTGCAACGCACAGGATATATGTTTCTGTGCAAAACAGTGCTTATTTACATAATTTCAATAAATATTTACCTGTTTCTCACCCAAACAGAGATGAACCTGGGCAGTGTTTATGTCATCGTGTTTTGTCAACCCAAACTGGTCATAATCATGAATTCCACTGGCAGAGAATATGATAGCAGGAAGGTCTCAAGGCGCGTTGGAAACAAGGAAAGTATTGTGGTGATATACATAATACATGTAGGTGACAGAAATAAGGTATTAGGTATCGTTTTAGTTCCTAAAAGGTAGATATGTTATAAACGTGAAGTATGATCGTCAGAACTTGAATGGTTTTTCATGATTTAATGTTTCTTATCATCCTGAGACTCGACATCGATTTCCTCTACTGACGAAGTTTCAAGCTGGTCAGTCCCTTCCGGTTCGTCTTTAGGGAGTATAAGGTTGAGAATAGCAGCCACGAGACCCGATGAGAGGACTAGGGAAGATGTTGATCAGCCAACGACAAAACAAAAAGACGAAAAAAAAGGACGCACAAGGTGTACTGAGGATAATAGTGATAGAGTCAAAGAGCCCTTGTAGTCCCTTATTAGGGCTCTTCACGCCCTCAAAAAGATGTTCGAAGATATCCGCATGCAACAGATTCCCAACACCAAACGCCAGCGCCGCAGAGAGGATAAACCTCTCCCTTCTCGTGAACCTGATATGTGCAATGACACGAATACCCGACGCAGCGACGTTCGCAAACAAGAAGGTCGTCACACCCCCAAGCACCGGGTTCGGAATAGCGAGGAAGACACCCGAAAGCTTTCCAAGGACGCCAAACAGGATGAGGAAGAAGCAACACCACCGTCCCGCTCCTCTGTTTGCACAACGCGTGATAGCGATGACACCGTTGTTTTGCGCGAACGTCGAGAGTGGGGTGACTGTGAAGAGGGCCGAGAGGAATCCACCAATGCCGTCTCCGAGGATACCGCCTTGAATACGAGAGTCGAATACGTCGCCGACGACTTCTTGACGAGAGACTTCGGCTGATGCTGTGATATCACCGATAGCTTCCATGGCAAGAGACACTAATCGACATAGTTTAGAGATTGTTGTTAAAGGGAGAAAGTACGGCTAACCATATACAGCCAACATTGGTAGGATAGCAGGAGGATAGACACCGATTTTGAAGGTATGGACCCAGAGGAAAGTGATAGCAGGGGCACTCTTGATCGTGGAATCGCTAATATAACCCGCAGCACCAGCAACGATGCATCCAACGACCAAGCCGACGATGATGCTGATATTTTTGAGGAAAGGTGACCCATACATTTCGGTGAGAATGATAGTGATGAAGGATAGGAATCCGAGACCAATGAATTCAGGCGAGCCCCATCTATGTCCACCAAGTATCAGCAAAAGAGATCAGGGTGTGGATTGGAGTAAAGGAACATACGGAAGTGGTCGAGGAGCAAAAATGGTTGGGCACAAACGGAAAATGCCCGTCTCGGGACGAGAAATACAGTTGTTGGATCCTCCACCCCAGTTGGCGATGCCGGATGCTCCAATGAGCGAAGCACCAATCATTAAAATCACAGTTCCTGCAACCAGCCATTAGTACGACGACACAAAGAGTGAACCAGAGGGGACGTACCAGTGACAAGAGGGGGGAAGAGTCTCTTTAACACTTTCGGAGAACAGAAGGACATAAAAATTTCGAGGAATGAACAGACGAGAGATGTCCCTTTTGAAAAAGTTAGCCCAAGGTGTTTGTTTAAATACACCAGCAGGAGAAAACGCACCTAGAACCATCCCATAGGCATCAGGACAA
Source organism: Psilocybe tampanensis (assembly GCA_019904355.1). Classification (NCBI taxonomy): domain Eukaryota; kingdom Fungi; phylum Basidiomycota; class Agaricomycetes; order Agaricales; family Agrocybaceae; genus Psilocybe; species Psilocybe tampanensis. The sequence goes on along the minus strand of JAHXRV010002717.1, from coordinate 14,497 downwards.
GGTCCTCGAGTTAGTGTCCCATCCGCCGCTGTAATCATCGGACAAGTCCCATCTTTATACATCGCATTGAAAATCTATGTAATTCTCCGCATTAAAAGGCATTCGAGGAAATAGTTGACGGGTCATGCATACCGCGTTGGCCGTTGATAGTGTGGCAAAACTCGTCCCGACGACAGTGATAAGTCCTGTTCCAAGATAATACCCGCGGAAAAGGTGAATCCGCGACATCTGTACCAGACTCATTATTCCTATAAAAAACCGTCAATTGCAGGTTCCTACGACCAATCGCCTGAAAAGAAACGTACCACAACCGATAAGTGAAGCTGAGATCATATACGCTGATGTTGCGGCGTCCAAGTTCAGTGCCGAGGCGAAGATGATAGGGGGAGTGATGAGACCAGCCAACATCGCCAGAGCATGTTGCAGCCCACTTGAGATGGCGAGTACGAGAGGGAGATCGGCGTCAAGAGCGTAAAAGGGGGGCAATCTGTTCCCTTGCTTCATGAAAGGAAGGCGTGGTGTGCATAGCCTGTCCAAATTCAGAATCAACAAACGAAGGTAGGAAAACTGAGAAGTAAGCTACTCACCAAGCATAATCATAATCACCCACCCAGCCTTGCTTGGTGGTGAACTTCGTCTTGATACGTGAAGCTCTTTCCTTTAGTCGTGAAGAGGTAGAAGGTGGCGAGGTAGCTTGAGGCTGAGCGTGCACATACGGTGTCGATGACATGGCAGCGATGCGGGGTGAGGGAAAGTGGTAAAAGAGATGAACTGGCAACGAGAAGAGTTCTCGAGCACTTGCAACCGAATTGTGGTTGTGTCAAAAGTGATGTAAAGGGGATTGGCTTCCTTTCCCCCTCGAGAGTCGGAATCTTCAGAGGAGTGATGGGTTAACCCACAGATCTGTCATACCGTGTATTTAAAGAAAAGGCACATCCCGCGACACAGAGCAGAGAGAACATCAAGGAGATAGTCGAAGATAATGAATTGATAAAGGCGCTCCGCATTGCCGATAGGTTGATAGGCTTCCATCCCCCGGGCGCAGTGCCTGGTACTCTCGAGGAATGTCATACGTCGGTGGGTTGGCGTGTCTTCGACAATTTTTTCTTGAAAGTTCAAAGTTCGTCATAAAATGTCCTCCTACTCGAGACGTGGATTCAGAACCCAATGGATCCCACCATGATCATGTTAGTGTTCTGTCCACAATGTGCCGAAGATAAGGCGATGAGCTGGGCAAGAGCTAGGTTCATTCTAGGCATGGTAAATTGGAGGTTATCATGGAGTTAACTTTGTGATAAAAGCAATCAAACATTTCCAAAAACCTGTGACGACAAGTCTTATCTGACCATTGTCAAGATAAGAACGATTCGGAAGAATTTTCTTTGACCCCTGTTTTGAACATCAAGCAAGAATTTTATATAGCGTAGGCTTTCGATGCTTGAATAAAGCAAGAACAGAATCGAAGGGGAAAAGGTGAGGGCCGCAAGTTAGATGGTAGACGAGAAAGGGAAAGGATCAAAAAGTATTCCCAAACTGATTCCGCTCTTGTTTAGTTGGTCTTGTGCCAGAATTTGTCCAAGGCCAGCACCAACACCAGTTGAACAATTTCATTTTCTACGTACAAAATTATACACACATATATTAAAAATACATACACTACATAAACGTCTAAAAAGACCACAAAATAATGTAACATCACCAACCGGCGCATCGTCGCACAGCGAAAGGCCTACAAAAAATCTGGCCAAAAACTTGCCATCCAAATGCCTCGAAGCTTTTAATCAACAGACATTTCCTCATCATCATCGTCCTCGCCATCCTCTCCGTCTCTGCTTCTCTCCATTAGGGGCACCAAATCATGTTGTGCATACCCATTCATGAACCCATTCACGATCCGTGTTCGCGCCTTCACACTCGAATCCACACCTCCAAGATCATCCCACCCACCAGCCACCCCAGGCCCACTAAGAAAAAAGCGACGTTTCGTATTCCTTTCTTCGTTCGCTGCACCACACGAATCATAATGAGCATACTCCTCATCGTTGCTCGGGACGTCGTAGTACTGCCCCGTGAGCAGACTCATCCTTCTCTTCTCGGAGGCGCCGCGGTATCGTGGCTGTTGGCTTGAGTGTCGGCCGTTATTGCCATTTACGCGGGAGGCGGATACAGAGCGTCGGGAGTTGCTGTTACGCCAATGACCCCCTGTGCTTGAACTTGAGTCTTCTGAGTCCCAGTCAGACTCTTCGGATTCGTCTGTGGTCTCGTCTCCTCCCTGCAGGTTATAAAGGTATCGGGCGTGTTCTAATTCCCGAGAAGAACAGTAAGGATAGGATAAAAGTGGACAACATGTGGTACTCACGGGCCAGCTTTTCGTCTAATTCATCCCTGCCTCCTTCATCATCTCTGCCAAATCCTAGATGTTGTCGAAGGCTTTCTCTGGGTACATCCTGCATTTGAACAGAAGGCGCACAAGGTAGCTGCTGCAATTGCTCCAAAGCAACCTCTCTGAATGGAGATTTCGTTAATACAGAACAAAGAAGGAGGTAAAAAAATACGAACCGAACCATATCCAACGAATTTTCCTTCACATTCAAATCCTCCATATTATTCTCCGGGACTTCTAGCCTATACCTCGGACCAAACCACTCAAAATACTGATTCCAAGGCAAGTTGGGGTCGATCTCGTTTTCGATACCGAGCGCACAGGCCGTTTCGTACGTCCACGTTCGCGCGACGTTCTTGACCGTGTAGCCTCCACCACCAAGGAGAATGAGCGGAATGTTCTGTTTTCGGAGGAATTGCACGCAGTTGGCGTGTCCTTTCATGGTGATATTGAAACAGCCCAATTTATCTCCCGCCAGTGAATCTGATCCACATTGTAGTATCACAGCTGACGGTCTGAAAACCTCGAGCACACGAGCGATGACCTTGTACTGGGGGTGAGTAGATAACGAGAACAAAATGACGGAAGGCATACAGGTTCAAAAACGCTTTTGAAGGATTCATCTGTAATCCCATCTTTGAAGGGTACGTTGAGTGCGTATCCCTTTCCTTTCCCTCTCCCTCTATCCTCCTGACTCCCGGTTCCAGGGAAGTATTCTCCAAATTTATGGAAGCTGCACGTCATAACGCGGTCCGTGGTATAAAATGCTTCTTCGACACCATCACCATGATGACAATCAATATCGATATACAGAACGCGGGGGTACGTCCGCAGAAGCTCCAGAGTCCCTAGGACGATGTCGTTGATATAGCAGAAACCTGACGCTTCGCGTTTTTTGGCATGATGCAGTCCTCCGGCCCAGTTTATGGCGATATCGGCAGCTCCTGATGTTATTCGTTGAGCGGCACCTTTATAAGAAGGAAAGATGGTGATTATGGGTGAGAATCCACACTGCCCACAATACAGATGGATCAAGGACACATACCGATTGACCCACCCGCCGAAATGGAGCAGAATTCAAAAACTCCTTCGAATGCTGGGTTATCATCCCCTACGAGAACTATGCGACAAGAAAGATAAAATCAGTCAAAAGACCACGCCATAAAGTTGTCGAAAGAAAAAAAAAAAACTGAGCAAAAACTGGTTATCACCAGTGAAACTACAGTCTTTGAGGAACTGAGCAGAGATGAGACACTCACATCGCGTCCCGCCACTCGACATCTTCTCCGCTGTCTCTGGGGTAACCTTGTGCAGAAAGTTGACATATTCGTCTGTATGAAACGAGCTCATAACCTCTGGTGTCGCTCGGGTAGGTCTCTGCACACCATTTCAAACGCCTGGGGGTGAGTTTAAAGCAAACAAGAAAGACTAAAGCACTGACTAGGATGTGCATCTTGTCAAGCATCCCGTATGCGGTGACCAGGTCGTGCGTTACGCGTATCCGATGTGGTTTCATTGGGTGGCCCAAGCCATATGTGTACGCTCCAACGTCCGCTAGGGTTTCTGGTCAGTAAAGACGGATTTCTCGAGGTCAGACCAATTTAGACCACCCACAATCATAATAGTAGGATACTTTTCTTTTCGACATCGTGGTCCGTCGAGAGGGATATAGTTTGTGTGGAAATCTGAAATGGAGAGCAAATGAACAGGACAAGGTAGACCCTTAGAGTGATCACGTGGTAATCGATCACCGGCCCGTTAAAAGCCGGTCCCCCTAGTTTCTCGGAGTCCTTCGCAGTTTCTTTCATCAACCTCCATCGTTATATGGTGGCCTTGAACTTTTTTTTTTTTTCTGTATGTATCTCTTCCAATCTCTTCAGGTTTGTCTGACGTCCAAGATTTAGGAAAATATATCGAAAAGTTTCCACCTGCGGTCCCACGGACTTAAGGGCAAGCTTTGATCCTAACCACAACTCTCGTTGGTTCTATTGAAACATTCACCGCGACAGTGGCCTTCGGCCATGCACCTCAGCAGCACACACCATGTTAGACGAATGGGTTACAAGCGTTTTGCAGCATGACCCCATGCAAGTTTACCGTTCCAGACGGGATCGAAGTCATCGCTCAGTTTCCTCAAAATACAACATTCTTGGGTTCATCTCGAGTGGTACCTATGGTCGCGTATACAAGGCCCAGAGCTTGGAGGACGAGGGCACGATTCATGCGATAAAGAAATTCAAACCGGACAAGGAAGGAGATGTCGTCACGTACACTGGAATTAGCCAGAGTGCGATTAGGGAAATTGCAGTACGTGTGTGTCATTAAATTATAAAGTGGATGACGACTTATGGTTGGAAGTAGTTGAATAGAGAAATTCACCATGAGAACGTCGTTGCTCTCAAAGAAGTCATTCTCGAGGAAAAGTCTATATTCATGGTCTTTGAATATGCAGAACACGACTTTCTTGTACGTGCCAATCATTCCGACCCACAGAGTTATACTTATATTTCGAACCAGCAAGTTATCCATCACCACTCCCAAACCCTCCGAACTCAAATCAGCCTTGGAGTCCTCAAATCCATGGTTTACCAACTCATCAACGGCCTCGTCTACCTCCACTCATGCCACATCCTCCACCGCGACCTCAAACCCGCCAACATTCTCATCACCTCCAACGGAGTAATCAAAATCGGCGACTTGGGTCTTGCCCGTCTCATCTACGAGCCCCTCCAACCCCTGTTCGCTGGAGACAAAGTGGTGGTCACGATATGGTACCGTGCGCCGGAGCTCCTACTCGGTGCGAAGCATTACACGAAAGCCATCGACTGTTGGGCTGTTGGCTGTGTCATGGCCGAGTTGGTCAGCCTGCGTCCGATTTTTAAAGGAGAGGAGGCCAAGTTGGACTCAAAGAAGAATGTCCCGTTCCAAAGGGACCAGTTTCTCAAGATCCTGGAAGTCATGGGGACACCGCAGGAGAAAGACTGGCCGGGTTTGGTTGATATGCCAGAATACCAAAATATGAAACGACTTGACCAGTATGATTTTTTCTTTTTTTCTGTCCATTTTATCATCCTCAACATAATGCAGCTTCACGAATCGTTTTTATGAATGGTATAACTCGAGATTGAGAACCCCTTCTGGGTATGACCTCCTTCGACTGTTCTTCATCTACGATCCCGAGACCCGACTCACGGCCAAAGATGCCTTGAATCATAAATGGTTCCATGAGGAACCACGACCAACACAGAAGTACGTCCATCCAGTTACTTCCCCTTCTCCCATTTCTTAATTCTACGGCACAGTGCATTCGAAACTGGTCCCCCTCACCAACTCCCTCCACAGAGAAGGATCACTCAAGACGACGCACCTTCCATGATGCCTCTCCCACAAAACACCTCCCATCAAGGACACGGTCATCTGCCTGTACCCTTTGGTCAGTCGCATTCGAAGCCCGGAAGTTCTGCCAGTTTTGCGAGTTTGAGTGGTGGCGGGCATTATCCAGGTCAGACATCTGGTAGTACCTCGGCGCGGAAGAAGACGAGGTTGGGGTGATTTGTATCTGTTACAGCCCTTTTAAAAAATGGCTGGTTCCATCCTTCCGGCCTGCTATCGCAAACCCTGATGTAGGAGTTCCTTTTCTTTTCACTCTTCGACCTTCTTGCATTTTACACACATTTCTCGACCTGTACTTGAATGAGTCCTTTTTTGATTGAGATTCCAGTCCGCTCTGGCACTTTCCAAGAGAGAGAAAAACGAGGCTATATGGCTGAATATGTATGTGGCAAACAGACTCTCTCTGAAACATCGCGCTTCGCCATTCTCTATGTCTGACAAAGTCCATTACCGTTCTTTCTCTCTCTCCCTCCCTCTCTCTCAGCTTTCATTTCGAAGAAACGGACCTTTTCAATGTGGCTGCTGGCCTTTTACAAGGCTGATCCGGATTCAAATATTCAACTGCCTCCACGGCCCTGTCCCTCCTTTTCAACTTGGATTTCAGCTTCAGCTTCAGACTTTTCTCTCTCATGAGCAGACTCCCTCTCCTCCTGGACTTGTTGTAGTAACGTTTTGTCCTCGGCCCCCTGGTTTGACTTGTTGATACTTGCTGATTCTATTCCCAGAATCCCAAGTACGCGTTGATAAGCTTCGTCATCACATGGGTGTTATAGGTACAGCATCGCCACTCGGAGTCGCTTGGGGATGTCCGCCCTTGGTCGTCGGTCTCCGAGTACCATTTATTCCCACCAGACCATCAGCAAGGGCTCGGTGCGCAGCTGTTTCGCTGTCGTTCGTCGCAGCCATCCGCAGTAGCTTGAAGGTCCCCAAAGACTTTCAAAAATCCGAGTCATAAACAATCCAAGAATCTTCATTGGGAAAGCGCCTCTCTGAATTTTGATAATTATGATCATCGACAAGCAGACACCTCCCGATGACCCTATACCCCTCGATGCACCTCCGTCGTACGATACATTGCTTTCCGCCCCAGGAGCAGGCCCCAGTGTCCCAGCGACTCACGATCGCAAGTACAATCACAACCAGCAACACGTACCATCACCGCCAGATTCGCCCCCTCCACTTCCACCAAAATCCCCACCTGTTTCCCCGACCACGTCCTTGTCGCTCAACAAGAAAGGAAAAGCACGCGCAACTGGAACGAACTGGTTCCCAATATTCTCCCTGGAAGCGCGAACGGCGCGTGAAGTCAGGAACACCGTCCTTGGTCTCGTACGAGACCTGATCCAAGAGTACATCACCAACTCATCTGCCGCGACGGGTATACTCCAGAGTTGTTCTGAGGCATGCTCGACGCACTCGCTTTCCTTCTCTTCTATACTTCAAGAACGGTCCATCGAAGAACACACACCACTCTACTGGGCCATCGTCAAACGACCGCCGGACGAGCATCAGGAGACGGAGGACGTCCAATGTCCTGACCTTCTCACTGCACTCATATCATACGCCACCCCGCTGAAGCAAGAGACGATCACAGAGGTCAGACTGGCGTGTCTCGCCACCTCCGATCAGACCTTGTTCCAACGGTTAAGGTTGTCACCAGAGTTCGCGCCTGTGTCGGGGGCGGACCAGATGTTGTTAGGAGGAACGATACCGCCTGACGAGATTGAGCTGGAGGATATACCCGGAGAAGGAGGAGGCTCGTTCGCTGTGAACTTTGTCATACCACATTTCCACAAACGAATGGTGGTAACAAAACAAATCGCGCTTGAATTTATTGCTCGAAGTAAGTTTTCGTCTTTCGTGTTTTTTTTTTTTTTTCTTCTTCTTTTCTTTCTTTTCGAGCTATTTCCCAAAACTAATGTTCTCGTTCATTCAGGCCGGATGTGGCGTCTCGCGTTCTTCATCGCTCCAGAACCTAGAAGGAATGTTACAGGCGAACCTCGAGCAGGCTCGTGGTGTATCTCACTATCCCTCGTCGAAACCAGTCCTCCCTCACATGTCCAAGCCCGCATCATCATCCCCGACGCCTTCTCCACCTCATCTCCACATCCGACCCCCATCGACACGCCCGAAAAGTCTCCGCCAGCACCACCGCCCACGTCTCCGTCTCCTTTCCTGACGCCCTTCCGCTTCCCATCCTCCATGGGCCTCACTTCATCCAATTCCAACCCTTCTGGGAAGCAGAGCCATCCTCCGATCTCTCTGGTTTTGAAATCAAGTCAGCCGTTAGAAGCCCCGAGGAGAGGGTCTCCGGGGAGGTGTATCATCGTTTCGTTGGAGGAGAGCACGGCTGGGGGGTCGGATTTACAGTATCAGTAAGTTTTTTTTTTCTGCCTTCGTTTTCTGGACCAGTCTGATACGTTTTTGTTACTTTCGCTAGGAACAACCCATATATCGGACCAGACGAGAAGCTACGGGCTAGATTAGAAGCTCGACTGGGCAAGTCCGAGGGGGGTGATTGTATCATCTGCTAACACATATTTTTTTTATTATCCATTGGAATCCACGTTCCATCATCTGTACTGATAATTGTTGTCTTTTGCTTTTTTTCATCAGGATCGTTAATTGTTGTATCATACTAGTACTTTACTATCGCAAGAACAAACCATATAACAACCATCATCGGATACAGGTTCCTGTTTTCATCTCCTTCTCACTAGACTTCGAGACGGATATCCTGAGGGAGTTTATGACAGGTTATGACGGGTTGGAATCCATTTAACAAGCGTGCCTCCGATTCGTGGCCATGGACCAGGATCATACATACATTGCAATGCATCATGGTGGGCGGTCCTCATGTGCCACTCGCGCTCATAGTATCGTGATGTGCGGTACGCCACCCATTGCCGAAGCCGCATCGATGGATTATTCGATGGAACACCCGTTAAAAACAACTCGAATGCATCGTCACAAAAATATCATCAGCGTGGTTAGATTGACTCCTTGTTATTCGTATCCCATTCTCATCGCCTTCCGACCGTCAAACACACGCTGCCCCCACAACTTGAGTCTTCGCCGCAACGCACTCTCACTGTCGGCAAATATTGGTTCAGGCATGGTTCTATCATTGTTTCAATGTCGGACTCCCGGACTCGGAGGGCACCTTGAAAGGAGGCAATATTAAATTAGTACTACATGACATGCAGAACGTCTTCCTGACACAGGATGACGACCATGACTGAGTCGACAGCCTTCAGGCTCGCGTGTTTTTTTATGAAAGTAAAATGCCATCCAGATGCCAAATGGTGTATGTTGCACAGCAAGAGCAGGGCAACCTAAACGACTTCTTAGCGTGTGAACGGAACATATCGAATACGGTAAGACGGTACGCGATACAGCCTCTTGACCAAATATCATACCGTCCATATTCATCGACATCCTTTGACGAGATCCAATGGCCATCCAAGTACCCTGCCGCCCTCCGTTCCTAGAGATTTGTTAAAAACATTGCTATATTGGTCTGATCAGCTACGCCGGACTTGCTCTCTTTTTCCCTATAAAGTCAGGATTGAAAGAAGCGAATTCGAGTGTGTCAAGACTTTCCTCCCATCATCCATCTCAGCCTTATGTCCACATCCACATCCACCTGCACGACGGCGTCGACGTCCACCCACCCAACTCCCACGAGCCTCAGGGCGCTGTTTGTCGAGAGACGTCGAGCGTTCAAAGAGAACCCAGAGTCTCAGGCTGACCTTGAAGCTTATGAACGTCGGGACGACAAACACACCTATACCGTTCTGTGGGTGATATATCACATTCTTCGGCGCTGAGATCTAGAACGTCCGTTAAAAATAGGAAAGGATTCATACCCTCCCCTCTTGTCGGCAAGACGGCTCCTGGAGGGAAAATGCACTGGCGTAAAAGCGATACGTTCTTTACGGTATTTTTGCATCACCTCTGTCACTTCGTCATGCTCAACCATTTACCAGGATTTTAAACTCACTCATCCAGCACAAGTCCTTTCCGAAACTGATTCGTCGCTTGTCATTGGTAACACCGCGAGCCACGATACCCGGCAGTACCTGGCGAAATGGGATGCGGACGGCAAGGACAAGACGCCATCTGCGGGGATGTCTTACGTTCACCTTCTTGTGATTCCCAAACGGAGAGGTAAGCTATTACTTGTCGTTTTGAACTTCAATATTTGACTGATTGTTCTCAAGTGTATAATATCGTATGCATGGACGACACGGCCGTCATCGACGAACTGGTCGAGCATTTCGAGAATTTCTGGCGGAGACCTGACTCGGTTGACAAGATCACCATATGGTTGAAGAAGGCCGTCGAGAACAGGACAACTGCAGCGCGCCATGGCCTCGAGTCCAGATCCAAAACATCCAAGTCGGACCTCCTTTCCGAATTCGATTCCGCGATGCAGGACGTCCATGCCTCAGCAGACAAGTTCGATCACCACCTCCGCCACCTCCTCGCCACCACCACCTCCTCCTCCAAACCCGTCTCGGAGATATTTAACTTCTTCTTCCACCCTGCTCCGGACGCGAGCATTGCGCACCTCCACATGCATTGCGTTCTCCGCCCTGCAGAGTTCCGTCAGTTCAGCACGAGTGCACATGATTGGAAGTCGATCCCCGTTGATATCGTCAAGGACGTGATAAGGTGCGAAAAGCTGCAAGTTCATAAGCCTCATTCTCTGTCGGATCGTGTGCTTACGGCCTTGCAAGGGGTGATAGTTGATTGGTTCCAATGGATTTCGGTTCGGTCACACAATTGACGGGCTTAGATGCGGGATATGTTGAGCCTTGCGCTCCAGAAGATACCTAGTATACCAGATCATACCCTATATATTTTAATTTATTTCGTTCCACATAGTTTAGGCTGGTTTATGACTGGGGGGTTGGGACAGACTGAAACAAGTATGAGCTTTAGGCGTACAAACTGTAGCAATTCATAAAACAATTGGTGCTAGTCTTTGGCGTCATGGACTAGTGATATGGCCCAATCGTAGCCTTTGGGGAATTCGATAGGTCCTATCATCGGATACCATGGTACGATATGGAATGTTCGGTTTCGAGAAAGTTGTCTCCACTGCTCTTGGGGCATCATACTAGTAGGGTTTTGATGTGCACAAACCATCAATGGAAGTCGGGACGAATGTCCTGAGGTCTCGGACAAAACTACGTATGGTATCACATTCGTATGGATTCATTACAGTAGCGTTATAAAAGGAACTTCCCTTGGGGTTTATGTGAAGTTCCTTGCGAGCGAGGTCGCCTGTGCATGTGAGCGCCCACTCCGATTTTCCGTGAATCAAAGTTAACCTGGGTTCTAGTAGTAGGAAACTTCACTGCAATTGAATGTTCCTTTCATTGATATGTATGGGGGAAAAAATGCCACCCTGATAAGCAGAACATGCCGCGACGAATCTAAGATGTAAATCTACGTCATAAAGATCACCGCGCGTCTAAATAAACGAGCAAGCGCCCGGCGTCGTCGGGGAGGCTCAGGACCCTTGCCAAGGGGTGTCTATGTTAATTAAGTGGACCTTTTGAGTGCCTTTTGGCAGCCCGATAGTGCCATGATAATCATCTGTACGCCAAGCGCTCAGCGATGATCCCGCCGGTGAACAACAGATATGGTAAGGACCCACTACACCGTCTCATGTAATGCCAGCTTCTCACCCAGTTGTCCATGCGTTTCTGGTTGGGAGAAGGAGCACCCATTTCGAGTAACATGGTGCAGGAGGCTTTCATTAAATACAATCCAAATCAGGTCTCTTTTATGTGGTATAAAGTCCCGCAAATATTATTTTTAATATGGAAAAAGGACAGGTCTAAGGAAGGAGAGAGGATAGATCATAGATGGTTCGTTTTGAAGAAAAAAAAAAAAAAAAACGCCAATCTTCACGACCAAATCTTCACTCTTTCTTGGCGCGTAACATCTCTCCAACATCTGCCATCCAACTTTTGACCTCGGACCCCCAACCTCCGAACCTACGCATCCTGCGTCTGGGGATGTCTGTGCCAGATGTCAGACCGATGACCTGCATCCTTTCCCTGTTATCTTTGCGAACTCTCCAGTGGTTGCTGAGGCACCACCAGATTATGCTTTCTTTTGAGAAGAAAACCTCGGAAGGCCGCTCCAAACACCCTGGACTGCAAGGCTCGCGTAGGCGGAAGAGGCGCAGGAAGGTTCGCCATATCAAACGAGGCAGATAGAGTGCAAGAGGTGGATCGAGCCCTTGATATGACGAGAGGAGGTTCAGCACACATCAACTCTGGTCTATCAAATATCACCGTTTTTACTGACAAATAATATCCGTGGACTCTTCCAAGGCCATTAGCCCGCCTCGACGGTCGTAATTGCCGTCTGCTACCCATCCTCTATCAGGCTGCTGGTCCAGAGCCTCACGGAGACGAGCTTTGAAGGTGTCATTGGATGGCTCGACCCATCCAGGTTCCCAAAATAACCGATCCATGGATATGTATGGCACGTTCAGCATTCGGGCGAGTGCCTCACCAGTCGTGCTCTACATCCACATGATATCGGTGGTAAACTCACACTCCCTCTCAGAGCATACTCGAGAGTCTGTACTTACCTTGCCAGCACCTGTTACAATTTGCCGACTATGCAATCACCTCTCTTCGGGCACTCAAAATGAGAACAAAAGCTTACCACTGTTCCCAACGATTTTAACACGGTATCGACCATTTCCGTCACCTAGTAGGGGAGGAATTGGGGAAGACATCATTACAGTCCCAAAACGACGTTGTGGTTGTTATTTAAGCTGGGTTTGGGGCACACCCGTGGTTCGCGGAACTTGCAAGGAGGCAGTAGCAGTGAGTCATGAAGGCGATGCAGGGCCGGGCCGATCGGACCCGAAGGCGATCTTACAGAGCCACGTGACCGCGATGTAAGGACGCGTGGAAGTAAATCAGCGCGACGCGCGTTTGGAGGCAATATCTGTACGAGACCGAAAAAGCCCTATTGAATCCGGGGTGCACAGAGCGAACTCGCTCGCTCGGTCCTCAAGAACTTTTGTTTCAACCTCCAAAACAGGTCGATAACAGGATCACCATGAACGAAAATATAGTAGTGTGTTAGTAATTTACTCGAGGACATCGCGAACTAAGTAGTCGGAGCAGAATTTTCGGCGTCTTTGGAGCCCCAAGAAGCTGATCGCCGTTTTATAATTGAATGAGGTACCAGGAAAGAAGATATAGAACCACTTCGGCACATAATCGTCACTACACATCATGTACAATCAGTAGGCCCCACTGCGCGCTGTATATCAGGGGAAGATTTGGAGGTATTTGAGGTACGCGTGTTAGTGAGTAAATCCGAGATTTGTACGCGAATAGAGAGAAAAGATCCTGCCCTTAAAAGACACAGCTGAGGCTAGATGAGGTGACAGCGGGCCACGGGTGTGGAAGTTTCTTGACAAACCTGAAACTTTTGACCGGACCTGGTATGCTCAATAGCCAGAAATATGACTCGTTGAGACGTCTGAGAAGAGGGGGCCTAGAATTTTATGATTAAAAGTGGTCCTATTCGTAGGAGACCAACCATAGACCCTTACTGGCGGCATTCACGAAAATGGATCTGCCCACGGCCGTCGTAATGCCTTCCATATGCTGATGCTGACGAGTGATTCATTAGAGCAACTCACCATTAGAGTAATACACAGAAAACACCAGTAAGCAGAGTTTTCCAGGGGCCGGGGCATGTGAACCTGGTAAGGACCAGCGAGACACCCAGACACTTGATTTATCAATATTTCAAACCCCCCAACAAACTGGTAATACAGGCGGATACCTCTCCGGAACTTGTTCCAAACCCATTCTTAGATATTTCCATCGCCATCGGATTTCACATCCTGTCCGCCGTCTGATGGATGGCGATGATGGTAAAAAGAGGTTTCCAGTGTAGTCAACAGCCCCACAATATCTCAAAGGTTTCCAAAAATATGAAGTCCCGGTTCGGTCGGTAAACTTGTCCTGGTAGGTATACACCGAGAGACATCGAAAAGAGTCTGAGCTGGGTTGGTCATTAAAATTATTCTTCCAGTTCAATGGGCTTCGCCTGGATCGGTCCCAATGCGCCGATCATCACTGGTGTGTAGATTAGGTCCATTTAATTTTCAGACTTCAACACCGCTCTCTGTGCTTCCTACTTCCGAATCGTCGGCCACGGAAGGGTCAAAACACGAGCGGATCGACTCGAATGACTCGAACACGAAGGAACGACGTGCTGCGGCTTCCGTCCTCTGAGGCTGGCAAAAAAAAAAACGTTGACCACTTGCCAAAGCAGGCAGTATCCAAGGACGCTCTCCCGCAGTCTATGGGATTACGCTTGATATATGGATTCCAACACCGGCGTGGTCCCCGGATCCCATGAGTTTGACGGATGTACTTGCTTATTGGATATACATACAACCTGTGATCAACCCAGGATGAGGATCCACGCCGTGCAGGCGCGTCCTAAGTGCGAATGGTGACTTGTTTACAGTGTAGATGGCCATCCGACGGCCCGCCAGGGCCGTGCGCAATTTTGCAGTTTGGGCGAAACTAACTTGACTTTAGGAGGGAAACATGGTAGAATAAGCGTAAAAACGCAATGTCCGAAATTTCCCCTGTCACGTGATCAAAATCCACTTTTTGGAGGAAAAAATCCAAAAGTTGGGGTCCAATGTACCCACTTTTG
>JAHXRV010002704.1:0-109523 GCA_019904355.1 Psilocybe tampanensis | reverse complement strand
AGTCTGTACTCCTCCGCGTTGATGAGGATGATGTTGAGTGGTTTGTCAGTGCCGGCAAACGTGCCTATGAATACGCGGCCATCGGTAGTCGATACCCTCAGTGTCTGTTTTAGGAGAGCACGCAGACGCGACAGAGCAGATTCTGCAGGAGTAGAGGACGGAGTGGTTGAGTCTGAGAGCGGTGATGGTGGTGGTGGTGAAGAGGAAGACATTTGTTCGGAGTCTAATCTCGGCAAGTCGCGTGACCAATTAGAGTACAGACACGTCACAAACTCTTGTCGCGTCTGCCTTTGGAGAGAGAATTGCTTTTCCATATATTATCCGCGGTGCCCACCCTCCTTGTTCTCGATGCTAGCCATCTGAACCAGAAACTACTACATCTCAAAAACACCTTTGGATGAACCCGTTTGAAAGCAGCGTATCTCGAGACATGCAGGGCTCCTTTAATTCCTCCGACACGCACAAGTACAGTGTCATTCTACCAACCTATAATGAACGCAAGAATCTCCCCGTAATCGTCTGGCTACTGGCCAAAACCTTCACTGAAAAGTAGGTCTTACTTCCTACCGAAAAGCAAAAGTTGTTGACCTACCAATTTGCACATAGTCACCTTTCTTGGGAGGTCATCGTCGTGGATGATAATAGTCCAGACGGGACGCAGGAGATTGCCAAACAATTGGCGAAAGTATATGGTGAAGATAAAATAGTGAGTCTTTGATGTCTTTTATCAACATACATTCTTTTCTGATTATGATATAGGTCCTCAAACCGCGTGCTGGTAAACTCGGACTGGGGTTAGTTCATTGATTCCCCCTCACCCCTCACCAATAGTTATTTTCTCCTCGTAGGACTGCCTATATTCACGGATTAAACTTCGTCACCGGGGATTTCGTTATTATTATGGATGCCGATTTCTCCCACCACGTTCGTCGTCCTCATCTTCTTGCGAATTTCAGCCATTGACGTTGGTCACGATAGCCGAAGTTTATCCCTCAATTTATACGGTATGATTGGCACCTACCCAGTTTCGTGGATTGGGTTAATAAAATTTCTACAGGCTACAAAAAGCACATAACCTTGACATTGTAACCGGAACGCGATACCGGTCTACATCTACACCTTATTCTCCAGACGCCCAACCAGGCGGTGTTCATGGCTGGGATTTCACTCGCAAACTCGTTTCGAGGGGTGCCAACTTCCTGGCCGACACTGTACTGAATCCCGGTGTCAGCGATTTGACTGGTAGCTTCAGGTGGGTGCAATTGTATACATATGACATCACTTCATGTGAATAAAACCACCACCTATCTCCAGGCTCTACCGTTTACCGGTCCTCCGTCATATTATCACGGAAACGGTGTCGAAGGGATATGTGTTCCAGATGGAGATGATGGTACGGGCACGGGCTCTGGGATACACAGTAGGCGAGGTCCCTATCACGTTCGTGGATCGCATCTACGGTGATAGCAAGTTGGGATCAAATGAGATAGTTTCGTATGCGAAGGGGATTTGGGTTTTGTTTACAACAGTTTAAATTATTATCTGGAATTATTATCGGACTTTTGCTTTCGCTGTTTGTCTGCCCGAGCGATGGTTTTCTGAACATTATCGACGCTAGATGTCAGAGAGCAAAGGAAGGACTGCCTGGGCCGTTGAGTCTTTGAGAGGCCCATGATCGAGTCCCATGTGCTCATGTGATGTCATCGATTTGTCAGCACAATGATTATGATCATATTAGAACGCCTCAGATTTGGTTTTTCAAACAAACCTATTCCTGACTTGAACCATAACGGCTGTCGCCACCTCACACCATGAGTCTCCTCCAAGGCGTCCTGAGGTCGAACACAGAGGACCTCGACAACGGTCTCAGAAACATCCGTCTCAACAACACCAAGAGACGCACATCTTACGAAGATAAGGACAAGCACACCTCTAACGAATCCGACGATGATCTCGTCAACGTTGTCAGTCTCCTCTTCGCTCTGTTATCGTCTTTCATCTTCTTATCGATAGCGATAGGTTTCTCTTCCTGGTACTCCTGCTAGGACCAGGCCACCTTCTCCGGCCAAAGGCGCCGCTTCGCGTCTCGCTTGCAAGACACCCCTGACTCTCGCTTCCAGTCGCCTCGATCCACTCAAGGCATTCCCCACCGAGCTATCCCAACGCATATTTTCAAAGCTATCTACAAAGGATCTGGCCAAATGTTCTCTTGTGTCTAAAAAATGGGCTCGTAGCCAGTCACTGAACTATGGTAAGTATGGTTTCTACTAGAATGAGCTCAGATCATTCATCTGTTATGTTTCATATCGTAGTATGGTTTCAACACTATCGGAAAGAAAACTTTCACGACGACAGCCTTCCACCTGGTAAATGGACTAAACGGGAATCAAAACAAAACTGGGTATGTTCGCGCCCTCATTTTAGCTTTTCTGGTTTGCTAATCGCAGCGTTGATAGCGGCAAGTGTATCTCAAATCCGCGAAGGACCGTTCTCCAACCTCTACTGCATTCTCTCGTTCTGGTTCCGGTTACAACTCTCCATCTCGCATGGCGGGATACCAAACTCCTCGAGAAATCAAGGAGGAGCAATGGAAGGCAGAGCTCGAGGCGACCTCTCAACCCGGCAAGATAGAGATGAGAGAGAAGTACAAGGAACTCGGAGGGCGCAAGTCAAGAGGCAAGACCAAGCTTGGGAGTTCTGGAGTCAGAGATAAGGGCGGCTGGGATAACGGCGGAGAGGAATGGTGAATGAAAAAACGATAGTGCTCATCCACCCACGCCGTGCTTCCATCCCACCCTCCCCGCCCCGCATTCCCCCAATGGGGTTGGAGAAGATGGGCAGAATTCCCCACATTCCCCCGTCGTTTTCCTCACAGACCCACACACGTTGGGGGGATTTATACCCTCTTATATACGAGGGATTTATTTCAATGCCCTTTGCCCAAGGGCCCTGCCGCACACACACACACTGACCAACATTTTTATCCATTATCCATCAATCCATCAATCAACGGAATACGACTTTCATGACTCCTCCAGTGTATACTCACCTTTTTTTTTTTTCCTGCTTCCCTATCCTGCTTTTTGTTAGACCGCGAGAGCGCGTATGTACATATATTTTCTTTTCTTCTTGAGGTAACATTACCAGATCATCTTATCTAGCCAACAAGTACATTACTACTGGTAGACATCGGATAATAGATCAATGTTCTAGATTGTAATTTGTCCTTGGATTGTCTTTGGTTCTGAATCATGTAGCGGCCTGTGTTCATGTAACTCCAGAGCTTCAAGTTGGACCTCTACCTTATTCGGTGGATTGCCACGTATGTTCGGTGAAATCTTAATCTCTAACAGTCTCTAACAGCACTCCATGCAGGCCTCCTCAAATTGGATTTTGCGTTCGGATGGCTTCCTGGCAGTTCAACATCGTGCCGCAGTGCAAGGTTCTTCGTCAAGGTTGTACGCATCCGCATCATCGCGAGAGTGCGATGTACGGTGCGCAAAGAAGTGAACCTGCGAATCCCAGGGCAGACGGTCCCCAAAAACGGGCCAGGCACGTGGTCTGGCTAAGCGTCGAACCAGCCGCGCTGCCGACCTCGCTTTCTGTTAGTCTACACGGCCCAACCTGGGCGGTTTGTCGCGACTTTCGAGACGCGTTGATGAACCGTATCGAAGACCCTGCAAACTCTACACGAGCCAGCGAACCACCAAGACCAACCCAGATCCGAACAAAGATGTTGAAAACGCGTCGGTAACATGCCTTCAAGACAAGCGATGTGCTGTTTGCATCCACCCGCATAACCAGAGCGATTTCCGTCAGAAAGAACAACATGTTCTCCCAATAGACAATGCTCTTTCTAAAGCACAATGGTTCTGCTAAAGTGAAATGGATGGCGCTCACCTCCGGGTGTGTGGTGTACCATCAATCAATGGTGAGTCTTTTGACGATGTTGCTTGGTTATCCAGATCACTCAGTTGAATCTTTTTGCAGGTTACAGGTGCAGACATTGGATAGTGGAAGGATAAGGATGTATATGGGGAGATTTTGGGATGAGTTGGGGATCGAAGTAAAGGCGTAAAGGTTAATGAACTCTGTACGCATTACCCAAATATATACCATAACTAACCTTGTAAATTCACGGTGTCACATCTGAAAGAAACACAAACCAAACTCCGTATGCGATAATGAACTGATCCTGATTCAACTCGGTAACCGAACATTTTAGGTGTTATTGAAGATCCGACTCCACGACCGTCTGCTCAAAGACGTAAACCATGGCTTATCGACTTGCTCTTCGGGGCCCCATCAAATCCCGCAGCTGAGGTGAGCCTTCTGGCAGACGGTCGCGAGTAATCTAACGTGCATTTCCCTCAGATAGCGAACAGTCTCCCTGATTGCAGACGGTCCTTCTTGATCGCGAACGGTCGTTCGCCGTCTAAAATCATTGTTGGTGTCCAGGAACGTGGTCTTTTGTGTTGATATCCCACGGTAACTAGGTGTGAAAGCTCTCCTCTCCATCATTTTATTCTTTTCTCAATCCCTTTGCCTTCACAGTTGTATTGACAGCAGTACGCAGACACCGTTGTGGAGGTTTGGTTCCCTGCTGTTGCCTTGCCCCAATCCAGGAATTATCAGGCATGGCAATACACTGGGTTGCCGGGTAAGGGCAACGGCGGGTCTTACGGCCAGTCTGCCATCGCCAACTGTGGGGTACGTACTACCAGACATATTTCAAAGTACCTTGAGCCTTGAACGTGGCTGACCTTTATCATTCACAGGATATGAACCTTGGGCTCTGCATAGTTTTCCCCAGCTCAGGCTTGAACACCATTTTCCATCACCATTACTACCATGCAGCCTTTCGTCAAACACCAGCAACTCTTAGGCCTTGTCGATGTCCTTTCCAACCAATCCTTCCCAGCTGACGGCCCCGATATCGAAGAAGACATTGAAGGAGAGCAGGAGACGATGGTCTTCCCTGAACAGGCTGACAACGAAGATGAAGATATGGACAGCAAAGATCATGGTAGCTACATCGACACGGACGCCACGAACGCCTCTGCCCCACAAAAATCCATGCCCGGTGTCATACCTTCCATATGGAAGGAAACGATTTCCCATGCTGCGAGGGGCGTAACGGATAACACCCATTCTGAATATATTCGGTATGTTCCTTTATAATATGTGTATTGTACATTCTAACTTCTTGAAACTCTAGCCTTGCCAATGCGTGCGCAACATTTCTCTGTGATCAAAATCTTATAACCTCCCGAGACGATTTCCTCTCGACCAAACCTCTGCCATACACCGATGAAATGGTTATCGCATGGATAATGGATAGGTAAACAACATTTTATCTGCTTCTTATCTCCATTCTCACCGATTTTCAGTTGTGATACCATTGGGCTTGATGGAACACCACCAATTGGCCCCCAATCCACCTATGCACATGCACAGAAGATGCGTGCAAGCATAACCCATGTTTTTGGACGCATGTTGGGGCTAGGTACACAACCGTGGAAGCAGGAGTTGCTCCCCGATGGGTTATTTCATATCGAGGGAAACCCTTCAATTTCTCAGAAGGTCTCTGCTTATATGGTTGGCCTTCGCCGTCGAAAGGTAATTATCTTTATTTGATTGTAAAAGCTGTGTTGAACTCACACCATTTATGTAATTCTAGGTTCAAATTGGCGAGACGACGACCAGCGCCCGAGCCATAACCCCAGTAAGTATTGCTACATCTGCATGCCTGTTCTACTTAACGTTTTTATCTAGGAAATCATGGAACAATTATACGAATTCAACCACCTCCCTGAAAATTGGGACCTCTCTGGCGGCGCTCACACAAAGACCGACAAAGTCAATGATATCCATTAATGGGGAGGGCCGCTTCATCGACGAGCGGCTCATGCCATCTACACCATAGCTTTGCTGTGCATGCTTCGTGTTGACGAGGTTCTGAAGATTCGGATAAACCACATAACCTTCGACCCCGGCATGAAGAAATTCACCCTAACTCTCCCCTTTCGTAAAACTCATCAATTCGGCGGTGAGTTTACAATATATTATAATGCACCTCAACTTGAATTAATACCTCAAACACATAATAGAAATCAAACCATTCCCGCTCCATATGTTTCCCGCTGAGGAGGCATACCTCTGTCCTGTCCGGGCGTTAGCTGATTGGCTCAACGCCTCACGCATCACATCGGGGTATGTATTCCGAAAAATGACACCTGATGGTCGCCCTGTTGCAAATGATATCGCAATGGTACGTCTTTTTATTCACTTTTTGCTTCTCGCACTAATATACCTTCTTCCAGACATCCGAAAAGCTGCTTGAAAACTTTAGGCACAATTTGATCGACATCGGCATTGAGCCCTCACCTTACGGTACCCATTCCTTCCGGCGCGGTGGCTGCCAATACTTTGCTTCCATGCGGCGATGGAAGCTTCGAAGGATTTGTGACTGGGGTGGATGGAGCACCGAATTTTCAAGCCTGACAATTGTTAAGTACCTTATTTCGTGGAATGACGAACCTGAGGAGAGTCGGGAACATTTTCTTGACCCTAATCAGCAGCCAAGTACCCTATGCTATTACTGTGGTCGCTCTTGTCGTTGTGCTTAATGTCGTATCATTTGTGTTATATTTGTTCCTTTAAATTGTAGTGGTGAAAATGAATTAAAAAATGTAGTGGTGAAAATTGATTAAAAAAGAGTTACAATAGCAATTATATGAACACGAACACGACATTTTAGAAAGTATCTAGGGTAAAATCAATCGGACTCCAGGTCCATTTCGTCACAATTATCTATTTGATTGATTTTGGCAAGTTCTTGTCGATACTGCTTAGCAATATCAGAGTTCTTCGTCTTAATGTGAGATGATGCACCTTTTTTATAGCAAAAAATGCTGCCGAAATTGGCGCCATAGTGATTACGAGCCTGGTTGGCAAGCCTTTCGTCTTCTGCTATCCGAATTTGGGTGAGACGCCTTAGGATAGCCTTGTAGTTGAGGCGGTGGCCACGGTCGTCAGAAAAGTCCTTCCAAAAATTGATTTCGCCACTCTGGCGCCATCGCGAGACAATCATCTGGAAGTAAATTAGACACAATCCTCAACCAGAAGATAATAAAAGCTTGCCTTCCATTCACACCAACTTCCTTTGATTTTCTTCCAGTCGCCAGCTCTCCAATTTCTCCCTGATTTCTCAGACTTTGAACGACCATAAACTTCCCTCCAATACACGACCGGAATGTGATACCCTTTGATAACCAAAGCCGAGTATCCGTCCCAGTCTCCAGATCTGTCATCCCACATGCGACTAAGGGCGGGGAGGTTATCGGCAAAAGATATCGCGGGAGGTGGCCCTGCTTCGTCTTCTGTGAACTCAACGGTGGTTCCATTCGCAAGTTTGAGGGCACGTGTTGCCGGTTTCTGGAACGATGACGATGCTGGAGGAGGGAGAGAAGTGGATATGGGGGCTGTAGTTTCTGGGCCTGAAAAAGGCGAGCATGGTGGTTGGATAGTGTCGGAAGACTGGACTGTATGTGTTGTGTTATGAGCCAAAAAGGTGTTCACAGAAAATGGGTGAGTTGACAGGATTTCGGAAGGAATCGAGGTCGGATGAATGGCCTGGTACTTTCGTTAGCGGGGTGCTCGTATTGAAATGGAAGGGACTCATACATATTGATGAGAAAGCGCCTGCTTTCTCAGCCGAGCCTGCCCTGCCTTCATACGATCCTCCTTGCTCACATACGGATGCGCGGTGGATATCGCCTTGGCCTGTAATTAAGTGTATCAGGAATGAGAATGTGAAAGAAGCGGTGACATCCGGTACTCACCCACTCATAAACTGCATTAGCCTGAGCTGGTGAGACTGCAGCCTCTTGCTCAGGCAGCCGATATGGGAGGTGAGGGACATGTGTGGCAGCTTCTGAGCGGAACACCTTGTTCGCTCGACGAACAGACTGCTTCACAGATTTCGCTTTTGTGATCTTGCCGGTCTTGGGACCACGATGCATGCGTCGTGGTTCCGGATTCAGCCTGAAAAATAAGCACAATTGGATCTATAAGCGCAAAAATATAAATGATGAAATATGATATGCGCACCTTTGCCAATTATCCTGGTTTGCACTAAATGCCCGCAGCCGGTCTTGCAGCAGGGGCTTGTTCCCCGAGAAGTTGAGCCCATAGCCTCGACAAAGCTGCTTGAGTTCGTCTTTTTTGAGTTTAGGGCTGAATGGAAAGATCAGTACAATCAGAATTATAGAATAAAATGAGGGCTTACAGATCATACTCTCTTGTTGACATTTCACCATTGACCATTCCACCAGGGAGTACCACCTTCTTGTCCTCGCCTCCAGGGCCATGCTCAATGTCCATGATAATGTTGAGGCGCTGACGACGTTGTATGGCAATGAGGCGCACAACGAAGGCAAGGACGAGCACGAATGCCAGGACGGTGAAACCAGGTTTTGAGCCAATAGGGGCTGTAATTTCCCCTTCGGGACAATGTTCTAAGCGCCATTTCGCGTCGACGAGGGATAGGGGTCCGCTAGGTGGCCAGATCCGCTCCGGGGAGTCGACGGAACTGGCAGTGAAACACGGTGAGCGCGACGAAACGAGCAACAACGGAGAGAAAGAGCGAGAGCCTCTGAACCAAACAAACAAAGGCACGCCGGCATCAGGGACCGTCGTTCCCACGTGGTCGGCTAACAGTCGAGCCCAGCCCGCGCCTAAACGAGCCAACACGTGAGCTGTCAGACCGTCCGCTTCCAGAGAGAAGGCTGAGATACAAAGGATCCATCGTGATTTAGTAGACGGTCTCGTGGGCGGTTCGTCGACATTTGCGTCCCCATTTCCTTGGACATTCTGTGCGCCCGGAGCTCCCTTCAGTCCAGGTGTAGCCGACTAGGAGTTGGCTCTTGAAACCGGTCGATAAAGAAATAGCCCTCACTCCACTTAGATACGTCCGAGAAACCTGCTTCGAACAATGTTCTACAATGTCTTCATCGTTAGGTGATTGCGTGCAAGGAGATGGTCAGTTTGGAGAGGAAAACGTGCTTCGGCGACCTCGATCGAAACATCGTGGAGGAATGGATAAAGTTCAACCACAGCAGCACCGTGGCTTTGTAGGTGCCGCCCCTGGGCACTTTAGTCAGAGTCAAATATATTCTGCATTATCTCTGCCAAACCCAGAGCTTGGTTGTGATTCTTGTACAGAAGGATATGGTAGAGGATGAGCCAGAAGAACGATTCCATATAATCCTGGAGCGTGTTGAATTTGTGAGGTTTTTGGAGAAACTGATTCTCTTGGCCCAATTTGATTTCCACTTTCCCCGAGCTGAGATGCGATGAAGTTGCGGCTGGCGTCTTTGACCTCGTTTACGCGCTGGAGCTCTTACCGTGCGGAAGGCTTGTCGCGCTTGCATGTCTTCGCTGATATGTCTGGACAAGTCCCAGTCGGTGAGGAATCCGCAACCCTGGTCGTCGACCAAGACGTTAGTGGCGCTGATGTCGCGGTGTAGGATACCACACAAAGTGAATGCCACGGCGTGATGGGCTAGAGTCAAAAGGAGTCAGCACCTCAAAAATTATAGGTAAAAAACGACGGACCAAGGAATGCATCGAAGACAATTTGAAAAAACCTCTTGGGTAGTCATTCTTCTTCAAGTCACCGAAAGTGATAGGTGACCCGACTTTGTTCTCCGCAAAACGAGTGTGCGAGCGCTGTACCAGCTTGTCCGCACGGGCTCCGATGGTCCAATCTTCGTTGGCGAACTGCATGGTTTGGGGAATTTGATGTTCAAGGTCATCACCACAGAGAGCCTTAGGAACATGCCGGCACTGCGTTTCTCTGAGGATATCAACTTCGTTCTCCATCCCGAGTTCGATCGATCGCCAGGAATCCTTCAAGAACACGACACGGCTCTGCTCGATGTCCCCAGCCGCGTAACCTCGAGTCGCCCTGCCAGTCACGGAGCGCGGCTCTGCCAACGTACACCACACGAGAAACTCACACATCTGCCCTGAACCGGCAGCAAGATTAGGTACCTGGATCTTGAAGACGTTATAGGTGCTTGTGGTGTTCCACTTGGAGAGTTTGTCGTGCGCAAGTTGATTTTCTTCAGGCGAGGCTTTGGTGACGATTTGATGCAGACCACGAAGAGAATTGGGGCTGTGGCAGAAGCTCCAGAGGAAAGTGAGGAGCTCAATGCGGATAATTTGAGAATGGGGGTCGGCGATCCAGACAATGAAGCAGTGGTTGCGATGTTGACGACCACACCATACCCTTGTGTAGAAAGTTATCTGTCCGCGACAGTGGGTCCGAGCCTCCGCTGGGGCCTCAGACGGGAACGGCTTTGCGGCTGCCTTGTCGTCTGGCGTATCCTCGAAAGGGTCAGCCTCCTTAGCCCTCGTCTTGAACTCAAAGATGAGTTCGATGTCTTCGTAACGGGTTGGATGAACTTTGTCGATCTTGACCGTGGACTTGTAGCAGGATACGCCGGGGTTGTCCTTCATGCCGCAGACGTCTGGGTTTTGCGATGTGTTAATCAGTTTGAATCCCTCGATGGTCTCCGGAGCCTTCTCGGTTAGGTGTTTAATCTGAGGTCGATCGAAGTCAGCGAAGTGGAGAAGAGAATACATTCCATGGACTTACGAATGGGTCATACATGGCGCTTTCGAGCTCCTGTTCTTCTAGAGAATTTGGGTTCAAACTTCAAAAGTGGGTTTCTGGCTGGAGTTGGGAAGGAAAGCCGAGATGAATTTATCGACGGGCATAGGATAGGTCCGACCCATTGGCCAGCCACTTCGGCAACGATTTTTTCTTGTCAGCCCTCCTTTGGCTTAGTACGTGTGACCTGGCAGCAGTGGCACTTATTCCGAGCGACAAAAAGTCATAGACAAAAGATTTCGTAGGATAAATGGAAGATCGTCCGTTGGGGGGATATTCAGAGTCGAGGGACAAATGCAGCAATCTTTGCGTTGAAGGCAAGACCTTGCAGCACCGAGAGAAAAGGTTCGATCTCCATCATTGGTTGGTCCAGGTGTGTGCTGGGGAGCCAGGGATTCAAAACGAAACGACGGATCGAGCTGCTTTCCCCCCCAGATATCAGCTTGGAAGGAAGAGAACATATTTTGACACGTTTCCACTTCGAAATCAATTTATGAAGTCCCAAGAGACGGTTCGAAAAATTGGAACATCCCGTAATAAAAATCTGCTTGGTTCCGGTTGGGTATGTGTTGTCGTGTGTATCCGAGAGGTGCTTTTGTTCGTTGAACGTTCAGCCCAAGTTTAGCCGTCGTGGTGTTGAGTGTAGCCGTGAGACCAGCTGAGGAAAAAGAGAAGAAACAGTGGAACGAAATAAATTGCAGTTGATTGTAGTTGCTGAAGCCAAGTCGTGTTCAAGCGACTCTCAAGTTTCGGCGGACTTCGAAAATGTGTTGCGTATCCTAACTCCTCATGCCACCTCTTCTCGAGAGGCGTGATCATATAACCAATCTACTAGGTAGAAGTACAAGGGCACGGGGGGAGGGTCAAAAAACAATATTCAAGAGGAAGAAATATAGCGATGAACACAAGCTGAACTCGAGAGGAGGGATAAATTTGTAATATATTCAAAAGAAGGCTGAAATACAGAGAAGATACATCGTACATGTTCAATATGTGATTTAGTACAAGTGGGTTTATATGGAGAGATAGAAAGAAGAGATGGGTACTCTGTCAGGTCCATGTGATTCAAAATGGCTTTAGGATTGAGGAGAGTCATAGGATTGCACCAGGCTCATTTTTGTCAGGGTCCGAGTCACCATGGAGGGACCACTGGCGCCCGGTGTTCCTGAACGACCCTTGTAGGACTTGTCTTCATTCAGGAGGCGTCTTGGGGTCTTCTTTGGCCGTTCGTCGACATCTGCGTCTTCGTTTCCTTCCACACCCTCTGCGTCGACTTCATCGACTCCATGTTTAGGAGTCGGCTCTGGAAACTTGTCGATAAAGAAATCGCCGTCAGCCCACTTGGATGCGTCCAAGAGACCTTCCTCGAATAATTTCTTCATTTCTTGGTGATTGTGCGCAAGGAGATGTTCAGTTATGAGAGGAATTTTTTTCTCAGCGACCTCGACGGAAACTTCGTTGATGAGTATATATTGAGTAACAGCCTCTTGGCGGGCGATCAGATGCGAATACCACTCCCTAAAGAGTGAGCGCATCGAGTAATAGAAACGGGTTAAGACTGGGTTCCCGATCACTTGGAAAGTGGAGTTCAAAGGTAGTCCTGATTGCAGCACCGTCGCTTTGTGGGTGCCGCCCTTGGGTGCTGCTCCTAATGGTACCACGGATTCAGAGTCGAAGATATTCTTCATTATCTCTGCCAAATCCAGGGTTTGGTTGTGGTTCATGTAGCGAAGGATGTGGTAGAGTGTGAGCCAGAAGAACGACTCCATGTCATCCTGAAGGGTGTTGAATTTGTCGGGTTTTTGGAGAAGCTCGGATGACATGAATTGCCATGTGCCCTACGGAAATGATGAATAAACCAATTGCGAGAGTTTGAGAACTGACTACATACCGAGCGGAAGGCCTGCCTCGCTTGAATGTCCCCGCTGATATGTCTGGATAAGTCCCAGTCGTTGAGGAAGCCGTCACCCTTGTCATCGACTAAGACATTGCCGGCGCTGATGTCACGGTGGAGGATGCCGCATAAGGTGTAGGCGTCGTGATGGGCTGGAGCCAGGGTCAGAACCTAGAAAGGGCAGACAGGGAGAAGAAGAAAAAAACGCACCAAGGAAAGCATGATACACAATACGGAAAAACTTCTTGGGAGTCATCTCATTCAAATCGCCAGAAGTAATGTGTGACCCGACTTCCCTCTCCGCAAAACGAGTGTGAGAACGATGAACCAGCCTCTCCGCACAGGCTCCTTTGTTCCAAATTTCGTTGGCGAACTGCTTGGTTTGGGTGGTTTGATGTTCAAGGTCATCGCCGCAGAGAACCTCAGGGATATGCCTGCACCCTTTCGCTTTAAGCTCCCTCAGGATATCGACTTCTTTCTCCATCCCGGGTTCGGTCGATCGCCAGGAATCCTTCAAGAACACGACACGGCCCTCCTTGATGTCCCAGGCCGCATAGCCTCGAGTAGCCCTGCCTGTCATGGAGCGCGGGTCTGCCAACGGGCACCACACGAGAAACTCGCGCGTCTTCCCTGAACCGGCAGTGGGATCAGGAACCCGAATCTTCAAGACACGACGATTGCTTCTGGTTCTCCATTTGAAGAGTCTGTCGCGCGCAAGTTTGATTTCATCATCCGAGGCTTCGGTGACGGTGCCATCGAGACCGCGAACAGAATCGGTGCTGTGGCAGAAGCTCCAAAGGAAATGGAGGAGCAAGTTGCCGTTTTGGCGGTAGTCGAAGCGTTGAGAGACGATTCCGCCAGAGCGGTCAATGCGGATGATGCGAGCGTGGGGGTCGGCAATCCAGACGATGAAGCAATGGGTGCGGTGCTGACGAGCACACCATACCCTCGCGTAGGAGGCGATCTGTCCGCGGCAGTGCATGCGAGCGTCCGCTGGTGCCTCGAAAGAGAAGGGTTCCGCTGATGCCTTGGTGTCTGGCTTGTCCTCGAAAGGGTCAGCTTCCTCGGCCTTCGTCTTGAACTCAAAGATGAGTTCGATGTCTTCGTAACGAGTTGGATGGGCTGGGTCGATGTCGGCCGTGGACTTGTAGCAGGATACGTCGGGCTTATTCTTCATGACGTGAATGGTATCCGGGTCGGGGTTTTGCGATGTGTTGACTAGTTTGAAACCTTCGATGATCTCTGGGGCCTTCTCTGTTAGGAGCTTGATCTGCGAGCGATCAGATAAAGTGAGGGGGAAGAAAGAATACACGCCATGGACTTACAAATGGATCATACATCGCACTTTCGTACACCTGTTCTTCAAGAGGGTTGAAGAATTTGGCTTCAAAATCGGATTCCTTCTTGGGGTTGGGAAGGAATGTCGAGATGAATTTGTCGACGGGCATAGGCCCGACCCATTGGCCAGCGAGTTCGGAAGCCATATTTGCTTGCAAGACGATTGCGTCAGCCTTGCTCAGTGTCTCGTAGTGCTCAGAGCCTTGACGACTTTTCTTATAAGGAGTACTAGTAGGGGGCAAGGACTTCGCCTTAGTAGGTGTGGCGGGGGTAGTCATAGTGGATGCGATGAAGACTCACCGATACGAAAGATGCAGGTATTTATGTGCAAAACAGAAAAAGACACCGAGCTTGGGTGTCACAAGAAAGACGGAGAAAACGGTGGACAATGGCTGCGAGTCGACCTCGAAAAAAATTCGGAGAGGTATGAACAATGGGGTGCACTGTGGATAAAGGTCAGGCGTCACTTAATGTTGTGATCGATACGGGACAATGAAGACTTCAAATGTTCTGGAGTAGAAATAGTAATGAATGGAAAGAAACTGGAGAATGTGGCGAGCAAGGACAATGATTTGGAACAAGATGTGGTTGCGGTGGCACTGGCAGAACGATGCATTCCCAAATTGGATGTGTTGAAGTTTCATCACGTGCCACTAATTAGGTTTACTTTAGGGCCGGCATTGTCGTGTCGTTCATCCTCGATTGGAGAAATCAATTAATTTCATTGAAATGGTCAAACGATACATACTAGTAAGTACCAAAAAATTCGCGGCATGATATCCCTACTTCAAAGTGCAAGATACTTTATGGGCCTTCCAATGGCTTTTTTGACAGGCTTGCGAACAATATTGAACCTTCTTGCATTTACTACACGTCTGGAGGGCTGGGTGACCGGGGCCGCCACAATGAGCACACGTTTTCCCAGTTACCGAGGTGGGCGCAGTTGTAGAAGACGGGGCAGAGGAGGAAGTAGAGGCCATGGACGCCACTGGGGATGGTATCGAGGAATTGCCCTTAGAACCCCGGAGTGTAGACAAGAGCCTCGTCTGCAAGCAGAAAGTAAAAAGAGGACTAATCGCCACTCTAGTCGCATCCCGATAGAACGGTTTCCATTCTGGCACGGTACCAAACGCCCCCAAGTCCTTGCCTTTCCCGCAGCTACAAAGTGGGCTCGCGTCGTATTCATCGTCGACCGCAAGGATGGCTGGAACTCCTTTTGTCAGGTACTCGCAACGTGCGGTGTGTTTCCATGTTCGACAACGTTCTGCAGCAGCCGGAAGCAACATCTGCCAAGCCAGAGCCTCATCCGCGTGGGTGATGATTTGTATGGGCCGAATGTTCCAAATACCTTCCGCAATTCGTGACATCAACCCGTCGTATAAAGGCACAGCACAGGCATCTATCACGATAGTATGCGCAGAGAGGTCGAGCTTGATGTCGTTCAAGAAAATAAGGGTATAAATCCCGATTCCCGGGGTGATGGAAAGACCAAAAACGCGTGGTCGTTGAGGGTTGCTCATATGATGGCCCAAAAATGCATAGATGGATTCCTTGAGGTTCGGCACGACCCCTCGTAGCTTCTGATCGGGCAATTCCTTCGCGGCCCTCTCTTCATCAGAGAAACTGAGTCCCATATGTGTTGGAAGCCAACTGTCGGTTTTTTCGCTTTTTGGAAGAGCAAGAGTAGGAAGTTTATCAAGGTTAAGATAATGCACGTTCAAAAGGTGGATATTTTCTTCAGCAACAGCGACAGGGAATGGGTTCAGCGACAAGATGCGCGAGTCTTCAAAATTGGGCCTAATCGGAGCTTCGACCTATTAAAAAAAATCATGAGAACGACCAGGAGCCAGAAGAGGGGGGAAAGTTATCGCACCTCGATGTAAGACGATTTGCGAGCGATTCGAAGTTTGGTTCGATCGCCATAAATCGGAAACGGGAAGACCAAATCATTGTCATAGTCTTCGAATTTGACGTTGACGGTAGCGTCGGCAACAGATTTCGACGTGACGGAGGCTCCTGAACCAAGGCTTCGTTTCGCGGCTGTGTCTCTAATGTCGGTCCTTACAGTCAAAGAAGAGGCTTTCATCCCTGAAGTATCAACGGTGACCGTGACAGTATTTTCAACGGTGCGGGCGGCTTCAGGAACGGGTTGAAGGTGTTCCAATTCATGAGGATTGTCAGGACGATGGCGTACAATGAAAACATTGTCAGAATTTGACACCCTCGTGGTATATATACTGAGGTGATACCCGAGTTTTGGAATAAGGGTGACGACGGAAGTCGGTGTGTTTTTGAATCCAAGGCCAACCTCGACACAATCGGCGGGATGTTTGAGAAGAATCCATGTCGGAAGATAGAAAGTAACGATCAACGGAGAGTCCCCATTAAATCCACGAACGTCTTCTTTGATGGACACTTGAGTTTCACCCTCGTTTGAGGAAAGGAGAATTTGTCCGAAGATAGGTCGAACAGAAGAGTGGATGTTGTGGAATGGTGTAAACTCGAAGCCACGAGGGAGACCGCGAGTTTCGCATTGAAGAAAAGGCGTTTGTATCACGTCACCCTCCATCTCTTCCAGTTGCTTCATACTGCTACGAGGAACCTTCAAGACGACGCAAACGACAGGTGGGATGTCTTTCCATCCTCGGAAAAGGTCTTTCGGTACAGGCAACGTCTTCAAGAACGAAACTTTCATGGAATTCATCGTGTAGATGTCGCGCTGGAAAAGTTGGCAAACAAAATCCTGGTAATTGTTGAGGCCCAGAATAAGAGTCCGATCCGAGTTGACGAGGGCCAGGAAAGCTTGCATGACTTCTTCCCAGTTGGCAACAATCCTTGGCTTGATCAAAGCAAGCAATATCACCAACCCCTCCCTCGTGTAACTGGCACGCGCAGAACTCATGAACTTCGTCATGGCCGCTGAGCCCAGTGGCACCATGCCTTCGTTTTCGAACATGGACAAATAAAACGAAAACAAGACAGACGCGAGTTCCTTGACCTTCCACACTTGAACATCCGGGGGCATAAGACCTTGCGTAGGAATGGATGCTGGAGTGATAGATGTGTGTCTCTTCCATACAAGTGCGTCATGAACTTGTTTAGACCCGATGGATGTTGCCAAAAGTTCATGTTTGTTGGACTGTGTCGAAAAGTGTGAAAGGCACGAGGAAGGAGTGACTCCAAACAATAAAGATAACGTTGGGATATCAACACCTGCCCTAGCGGCCAAAGTGGAGGATGACGGGTCGTTGGGGTCAATTGCGACGAGCGTATTGGTATGAATCGTGGCCCAAGGCTTGGCCTGAAGTAGCGGGACAGTCACACAGAGAATGTTCAATATCCCCAGGTGATCCGTCAAATTGGATGTGTCGATGATATCGAAGGAGAGCGGGGCAGAATGTTTTTCTTGTGAGTAATCTTCGTCGTCGAGAACGATTTGTGAACCACCCCATTGTGCGGTATAGACACCAGCGTTCCTAACCCCTTTTCGCTGACGATGGAGAAGGGCATGACAAAACGCTAAGGATTCGCCGACATGAAACCTTAGCTTCAGGTTGGCATCAGGTCCTGCGGATACCCGTTTCTGAAACGCGGAACACCACAATCCAAATTGGTTCTTCGCGACATCATAAAAATCCTTGAGAGTGGGATTCGAGATTGACTTTTGGCCTTTGATAGATATCATTCCAGGCGCGACATGGAAGGCGAATAATGGATCCGTCCCGTAGTGAACATTGAAAACATTTCCAGAGAGGGAGTAAAGGGAGGTCGGGTTCGTATGTAGGCCAGGCGAAACCATCCGTTGGTCAGACGCTGTGGTCCCTGTATACCAAAAAGTGTCGAACGATATCGAAGCGGTTTTCATAAAGGACATGAAAAAAGGCCCCGCTGCTCTTATCCCACTTATCACCTGGCCCCCTGCGAATTGGTCCCTAACAGCTTTCATTCCAGACGTAAACGAAGCTCGAGCCGCCTTTTTGTCCGCGTCTGATAAATTTTCGAATTCCAGATATAAGGTCCAATGTCGTCGCACTTCTGAGAGTGTGTGAAGGGAGGAGAAGCGGATGTAGTTTCCATATTTTGAGGATTTCCAAGTTTTCATGTCGGAAGAGGCTTGAACCAAAGTGCGACATTGGGCCAAAAGGATATCATAAGACTCTTTCTCCAAGAAAAACTCGTAGAAAATCGACCACGCTGCGGAAGTTGGAACGCCATCCGCCGCCATCGAAAAAAGCATGACATTCCGTGCTACAGGAAAGAATCAAAGTTGTTTGAGTTATATTATTGGAGTTGAGAAAAATATGATTTCCAACTCACCAAGAACGGCTGGTTCCCAGTCACAGCAACTAATATCCAACATGCGATAATCTTCAGGGAGAAAACAGAAGGATAAGTCAAGGACAATGGTATGCAGACGAACGACCTTACCAGGAGCCAAATCACTGAAAATCGTGAACAGAATGGAGCGTGGATCACCGCAGCCCAACATAAGAATATTTGCGTTTACATCAGGAGAAAGCTCCTGAGTAAGACAAATAGGCGGGGTGTTTCCAATAGGATAGTAGAAAGCCTTTTTGGGCCAGACAAGTGGGTGGGCCATTTTGTGAAAAGAGGGAGTCCTGGTTGGAACGAAGATAGAGGGTGGTGTTATATGGCGAGAAAAAGGACTAGGAACTAGTGACTATCGATGGAAGGGGTGAGGTTCTTTAATAGAACGGCAATCTGATAGACGCCCGCAGAAGCCAAAATTTGAATTGGACAAGACGGAAATGAGAACCACTCTACTGGGAGTGAATGGTTGGGTGAGTGCCGTATCAAACGAGTTGACAAAATTTTACGTACCTTGTCCTCATGCCGAATGAAAATCGCATTGACTCCAGAAAGTTGTTCCGTTTTCTACTTTGGGTTACGCGTTGCAGTTGAAGGTTGCTTTCCAGTAAAGAAGGAATCTCCGCGCAGACTTTGAGACGCGCCTTATGTTTTGGGTAAGTATTGTCTTGCATTGTGGGTGATCTTGATGGTGGTTGAGGACAACGCCATCAGAGACAGACGCGTATGGGTGGGTGTGAGTTACCGTGGGACAGCATAATATAAAGCACGGCGGGGCCCTTATAATGTAACCACCACCTCTAATTTGAATCACAAATCTATTGTTCTTTTCTTCATTACCATCATGCCACCACCACCGACCCCACCCACAGATGAATTTTCTGCCCCTCCTCCTAGAACTGCTGAGCTGGAGGAGACTTGGAAATACCTGCACAAGGGTGTAGAACATTACATGACCAAATATGAGACCGGGCTCTCGTTCACGGCCCATGCAAACCTATACACCACCGTATATAACTTCTGCACGTCTAACAGAATGCAGGGAATGATGGGCGGAAGTCGCTGTACGTCTCCTTCCCTCCGTTGTTTTTTCTTCAACCGTTCAACGTTCATTTGTTATTTTTGTAGCGGCCACCAATTTAGTAGGAGCGGACTTGTACAAGAAACTAGCAGAGTTCCTTGTATCCCATCTGAAAGGCATACTCGAGGTGCGTTACACAATCACGAGTTCGTGTTCATGAATACTCATTCCGTTATAGAAAGCTTCGACGCTCTCAGATATCGACCTCCTTCGATATTATGCTACAGAATGGAATCGCTATACCGTCGGCGCTAATTATCTCAATCGTCTGTTCACATACGTCAACCGGTTTTGGGTGAAGAGACAGCGCGACGAAGGAAAGAAGGATGTTTACCAAGTGTACACGGTACGTTCCTTGTTGTCCTTCACTTGTTATTGACCGTCTAATGTATACACCAGTTGGCTCTTGTACAATGGAAAGAACATCTCCTTATGGTAATAGAACAGGACCATTCCAAGCTCACCACCGCGACACTCCGACTTATCGAGCAACAACGAAATGGAGAAGCCATAGATCAAGGACTGGTGAAGAAAGTGGTCGATTCCTTCGTTTCTCTCGGACTAGATACCGCCGATATGAACAAGGAGTGCCTAGACGTTTACAAGGACCAATTCGAAATTCCATTTATCGAAGCAACCGAGAAGTATTACAAAAAGGAGTCAGAGACGTTTCTTGCGGAGAACTCAGTGTCTGATTACCTTAAGAAGGCTGAAGAACGACTGCGAGAAGAGGAGAACCGCGTTGAACGATATCTTCATGCAAGCACGCGTAAAGAGCTCATCCTCAGACTTGAAGACATCCTCATTAGAGGACATGCCGACGCTCTGTGGGATAGTTTCCAGAACCTACTCGATTTTGACCGTGACGATGACCTGCAGCGTTTGTATGCCGTCCTTTCACGTATCCCAGATGGTTTGGAGCCATTGCGCATGAGGTTTGCGGCCCATGTCAAGCGGGAGGGTTTAGCCGCGGTTGCGAAGCTCGTCGGTGGTGAAGAGGGTGCTAATAGCGAATCCCTCGAACCAAAAGCCTATGTCGATGCTCTTTTAGAGGTCCACCAGAAGAACTCCCAGATCGTCAACAGAAGTTTTAAGAGTGAAGCCGGCTTTTCTGCCAGTTTGGACAAGGCTTGCAGGGAATTCGTCAATCGCAACGCTGCTACAGGAACTTCCTCTACAAAATCTCCAGAACTGATTGCGAAGCATTCAGATCTGCTTCTCCGCAAAAATAACAAGATGGCAGAAGAAAACGACCTGGAGAATGCCTTGAATCGTGTTGTGAGTGAAGTGTTTCTTTTTTAAATTGCCTATAGGTGGTTGTTTTCTGAGATCCTAATTCGAATCGCAGATGATCCTGTTCAAATACTTAGAAGATAAAGATGTCTTTCAAACATTCTACACAACGAAGCTCTCAAAGCGCTTGATCCATGGAGTCTCCGCATCAGACGAAAGTGAAGCAAGCATGATCTCGAAGTTGAAAGAAGCCTGTGGTTTCGAGTACACCAATAAACTCCAACGAATGTTCACAGGTACAGCATCATCATTCTCCCTATTCTCATTTTTAGACTTTATTAAAAAAATCCCATTAATCTCATAGACATGAGTTTGAGCAAAGATCTTACGGATTCGTTCAAGGAGCGAATGGCACAAAACCACGACGACATGGATATCAGTTTCAGCATCATGGTTCTAGGCACTAACTTCTGGCCACTCAACCCTCCCTCACACGATTTCGTCATCCCAGAAGAGATCCTCCCCACCTACGACCGTTTTCAAAAGTACTACCAAACCAAACACTCTGGGCGTATCCTCACATGGCTGTGGAACTACTCCAAAAATGAATTACGGACGAACTACCTCAATCAGAAGTACATGTTGATGACGAGCGCGTATCAGACCGCTGTGCTTTTGCAGTATAATAGGAATGATACGATGTCGCTTGACGAGCTCTTCACGGCTACTTCTATCGCGAAGGAGATCCTGACACAGGTCTTGGCTTTACTTGTGAAGGCGAAGATTCTCATCAACGAGGAAACCGATCAGTATGATCTCAATCCAAGTACGTTTGTTCTTTTCTTTTCTTATCTTTTGAGCATTCTCTTACGAAAATATCCCTCTAGATTTCAAGTCCAAGAAGATCCGTGTCAACTTGAACTTGCCCATCAAAGCAGAGGTCAAGGCAGAGTCGGCTGATGTTCTGAAAGCCGTCGACGAAGATCGGAAATACGTGATTCAAGCGACCATCGTTCGGTATGTCTTTACATGTCTTCATACATATCATTTGTCTCTGTTTTTTATGGGCATTTCTTTCCTTTTTTCATTTTTATTTTTCAAGAATCATGAAAGCAAGAAAGTCGATGAAAAACCAAGCTTTGATTCAAGAGGTTATTTCTCAACTCTCGCAACGCTTCGCGCCGAAGATTCCTGATATCAAGAAGGTTGGTGATTGTTTTTTTAAGCAGCTCCATCATACATTGATTTCTTCTTCTTTTCGTTTAGGCAATCGAAACCCTGCTAGAGAAAGAATACATTGAGCGGGTTGACGATTCAAAAGACACGTTCGCTTATGTCGCTTGAATTCTCTCGAGTCTCCCTGATCTTTTCCCTCTTTCCGTCACTGTCATTTTTTTTTTTTTTGCACCCCTGGAACACCGGAATGTCTTTTTGTTTTTTTCCCCCTATAATATTCACGTCGTTAATTCCCTGCATGATATCCTTTCTTTCTCTTCTCTTCATAGTCATTTTTGCACGCTGGAACATCGGATATCCCTTTCTTTCTTTCTCTTCAATTTTGTCCTCATTGCATTCATATTTTTATTCCATTGAATATCATGCACATCTCATTCATCTTGAAAATGTTTCTTTTTTTTTTTGGGTCGGTGTATCTTACTTGTATTGTATCAAGGTTTTATTAGGTATTGTCGTATAATTGCCATGTTTTTCATCTATCGAGTGAAATATACAAATAACAAAGGTTATAATAGTAATGGCAGGTTATACAGCGAGGCCAGCTTCGATTTCACCCAGGAGCATCGTG
The DNA here is from genome assembly GCA_019904355.1 of Psilocybe tampanensis. Classification (NCBI taxonomy): domain Eukaryota; kingdom Fungi; phylum Basidiomycota; class Agaricomycetes; order Agaricales; family Agrocybaceae; genus Psilocybe; species Psilocybe tampanensis. The sequence goes on along the minus strand of JAHXRV010002704.1, from coordinate 87,166 downwards.
CCGTCTTTGCTTCCTGTCAGGACTAAGAAGGAAGAAGAAAAGGGCGTCAGAAATCAGAGCAAAAGATAGCGGGAAAAAAAACATACTGATAGGTTCTTTAGGATGGAAGTCCACCGATGTGACTGTCCCTTTATGTCCAGGTAGCTGATAGTAGTAAAAAAAAAAAACAGGCGTCAGACAAACAATTCTCTCAAAAACGAAGAAACCACCTCACCTTATACAGCGTCTTCCCACTATCCACGTCCCAAATACACACCGTCCTATCAGCACCGCCCACAGCAGCCCTCTTACCCCCATCATCCCTACTCCAAGCGCCTTTCAACAGGGTATTCTCGAAACCCGCCGGTGCGCCTTGTAATACCCGGTGCACGCGCGAAGGCGACGGAGAGAAGGGGCGGACGTCCCAGACGATGGTTTGTGAGGAGAAGGAGGGGGAGAGGAGGAAGTTCCCGTTGGGCGAGAGGGCGAGCGAGGTGGGTGTGTCTGTGAGACCTGTTAGAGAGGAGATTTGTTCGCCTTTGCGGAGGTCGTATATCTGTGTTAATGAATGAAGGAATGAAGACACGTCAGGACCGTTGGTAGTTTGGCATTTTAAAAAATGCAAGAAAAAGAAAGAAAGAAAGAACGTACGTGGATTTCATTATCCAAAGCTCCGATGTACACATTATTCCCGTCCGCACTCCAGCAGACAGACGTCACCGGACACCCAACCGCAAACGTCGCGACGGGGTGCTTCCCCGCCTCCTCCCCACCTTCCCAGATCTTGACCGTCCCATCATCCGACCCCGTCGCGAGGAGCTCGGTCCCAGACCCACCAGCCATCGTCCGGTCGATGGTATTGATAATTTCACGGTGGGCGCGGATTTTTCGGACGCGTTGGCCGGTGGTGAGGTCTGTCATGAGGAGGGTGTGGTCGGCGGAGACGGAGTAGAGGAGCGGGGAGAAGAGAGACCATTGGAGGTCGAGGATGGGGGCTTTGGCGTGGCTTGAGAGGAGGCCGTAGTTCGTGTTGGGCGCGTAGGTTCGCCAAAGGGCTGGTGATATTTGTGAGAAGAGATGTGTGAGTGTGTGGGCTCCGCGCGCTTTGTTTTAGGGAGAAGAGAGGTATGCGTACATATGCTTCTGTCTGTTGAACAAGCGGCAATGTTTTGGCCTGTAGGGTCGAACCTACAGCTGATAATTTCACCCTGTCCACAAGGAAATATGAATTTTGTAAGAGCAAGCCCGAAGTATCACCACATACCGAGTGGGCTCCTGCAAGGCTGACAATGGGCGCCTCTAGATTACTCGTTCGTTGTACAGTTCGAATAAGTCCCTTGCTTCTATCTTCGTTCGCGGAAGAAATGGCAATCTGGTTTGACGGAGGGGGTGTGGCCTTGGCTCTTTTGACGATAGCTCCTGAGGGTGGGGGTGAGTGGCCTCTTTTCGACATTTTTTTATTGGTGAGAGGGAACAGAGAGAATGAAGGGAGTTGTGAAAACGCGATGCTCACAAGATTCAAGTTCACGCACTTTCCCTGGAATGGCTGGCGAGAAAAGCTGTTGACAAATATATGCAAGCAGAGATTGTAGTCGGGCCGTGTCTGCCGAGACTTAGGAGCTTCGAGTCTCTGGGGCTCCCACTCCCCAACACTCCGCACTGCTGTCCTTCAAGAACGACGAACAGCGACTCCTCACTCCCACAAGGCTAATAGAATGTCTCAACAAGTAAAAAGCAACTCGGACTCGGGAAGGATCTACCATACAGAATGTACAGGAGACGCGCTGGTCACCGTCAAGGCACACCAGAAGGAGGAAGATATCACATTGTTTGGGAGCTGCTTTTGTCCGTTTGTCCAGCGAGTCTGGGTTGCATTTGAGATTCTTGGAATACCTTATAAAGTGGGCGATGAAATTTAAAATTATATTATGTCTTATCCTGACTATTGAATAGTACTGTACGTGCACCATGACGATGATGAAGTGCATCAAGCATCTCGTTCAATAATACAATCAGATGAAGTGGATCCATACAAGAAACCGAAGGAACTGTTGGAAGTGTCTCCAAAAGGCCTCGTTCCAGGATTAAGATTTAATCGATATAACCCTCCTCGATCTCTTAACGAGAGTACCGTCATTTTGGACTTCTTGGAAGAGTATGCCCACAAGTACCATTCTGGAGAACCGGCAATGTTAATGTAACGATTTAATAGTCTTGCAGCCACGACCACAAAGCGTAGTATCCTCCCTCCAATTACCAATCCCTGTGAGCTTTATTTTGTGAAGATAATCGTGTGGAAGCTGACACAGATCGTAGACGCAAGGGGTCTTGTGCGATTACAAGCAGACCATGTCAGTCGTAGCCTTGTGCCAGCGTTCTATCGTTATCTCCAAGCGCAGACGGAAGACAAGCAAATTGAGGCTGGAAAGGAGTTTCATGCCAGTCTGGAAGGTCTTGTCAAACTTTTGGAGCGAGCAGAACACGAAATAGTAGAATCCAACGGTGTTGCAGGCGAAGGTGAAGCCAGAATGCTCCGCAAAGGACTTGGGCTATGGGTTCCAGGAGAAACTGAGCTGGGATGGACTGATGTTGTCGCAGGACCCTGTATATTCTTTAACCACTCATTGAAGAGAGTTTATGTGACTAACACTTTTGATTAGGGTTGTTCAGAGCCAAGGTGGTGTTGACGCACTATCGAGGGTTCGAGTTACCTCAAGGCGAGCGATTCAACGGATGGCTGACGCGGCTGTTTAAGCACCCGATCTTCAAATCAACTTGCAGCACAGAGCAGCTGTACCTAGACAGCTATGAAAGGTGGGTGTGTCCGTGTATCCACCCCAGGTGTATTTCTGCTCTGAGTCGCATGACATCTAATCTTGGGCCCACACCGCAGATATGCATTCAACCGACCGAACACGAGCATGGTTGCGACTGCGATCAACGAGGGGAGAGGCTTGCCGTGATGATGATGAAGGACTGGAGTTAAATAATTGTAATAGTAATCGAGCAGAGACGTTTCACGATGAAGTGCGTAGAATGAAGACACGTGCACTCGGAACTAGGCGGGAATATGGTGTGATTTCAAATCTGAAAGCAAAGACAAGGGCTGCTGTTCAGGGCGACTTCATCAACGTTCGCTCAAAGGAGCGCTCATCCCTCTTCCCTTCAACTTTTCTTACGACGACGACCACCAATACGACCCTTCTCACCCCACTGCCCACTTTATTCTCAGATCCACACCGGCAGAGTCTAGTGCTACCGACCCCGGCCTATTTCCACACGATACAAGACACCCAGTTTATAACCCCCAATCACAGGCTTCTTCTGCTTCTTTCTCTCCAATTCTCTTCCACATTGCATTCGCCCTGCTGTAGAGCTGCGAACATATCACCACACTCCTTCAAATAATGCCCGAATACGTATACGCATTGCATGATTTCCTTCCAGAACATGAAGATGAGGTCAGCTTCCATGCCGGAGAGCGCATTGAAGTTGTTGAGAAAGACGACTTGTATGGAGATGGCTGGTGGAAGGTATGCTAGTGTCCGATCTACACCCAGAATCGCTTAGTGACCAGTCCAATCCGTCTCTTAGGGTCGTAATCTCTTAGGGAAAGTCGGCCTTTTCCCAGTCAGTTACACCGCTCCAGCACCACCGGAAGAGACCAACCTTCCCATCCAATCCACCTCTTCCACCTCTTCCAGCCCTGCTGAGGAGACCATTTCTGCCTCTGGCACCACCCCAAGCAAATCCGTTCTCCAACCTCTGCCAGAAGAATCTGAGTCAGAATCACTTCCAACCCCAGATATTGCATCACCCGTTCCTAAACAACCCCCTGCGACATTTCTCAGCGTCGACGGGTACGAGAGCGACTTGCTCGCCCGCGATGACGAATCACTCCATCTTTCGTCTATGCCTGCTGATGGGGAGGTGATGAAGGCGACCATGACAGACGTACAGAAAGCCATCGAGCAGCTGGGCCGCGGTGCTTCCGGGGGGGAGGATGGTGATGGTGCAAGGAGCTTTAGCTTCGCCAGCACGCGTGATGGGGGTGATACGGAGACCGACGAAACCGATTTCGACCTCAGCGACGTGGATGGTATGCCCAGCGGCGGCAAGAATGGGGAGGATTGGCATAAGAACGCTAGGACCAAGTTGGCCGCGAAGGCGAGACGGGCGGTTGCTGAGGCGGAAAAGCTAGAAGCCATGCTTGCTGCTGGCGATCCCTCGGCTACTCGGCGGGCCCTGGCGCCTCCTATCGAGGTTGAGCTGAGCGATGAAAGCGAAGGAGAAGAAGAGAATGATTTCACACGGTCGAGCAAGTTCCAAAGCCAAAGACACCATTCGTACATTTTGGAAGAAGATGAGCCTGAAGAACAAGAATCCCCGCCTGCTCATGTCAAGGAATCATCTGCTACCACTGCAACTCAAAGGTCGTCTGCCATCGAAGGCCAGCTTATCGCTCCACCTAGGGACGAGTCAGACGTCCCGACAGCTACCGCTAACAAACTCACTTTCCCGGTGTTTTCTCCTCCAGCGCCCACCGCTGCGGACTCGCCGCCGGCAGCCACAACCAAAGACACGGCGGAGAGACCTGTATCTCCGAAACGAAATTCGTACCCTGCTCCCATGCCTCCTCCTCTCCTCGCTGCCGTTGCCGTTGCCGTTTCTGTACCGTCTGCGACCACGACCACGACCACCACTCCGGAGCAAAAGCGAAACAGCGTGCCTATACGGGAAGCACCGCCTATGAATGGCATGCCATCCCCATCTCCTTCCTCGCATTTCTTCAACCCGGTGATGAACTCGAAGCATGATAGTATGATTTCCTCGTCTTCGGCACCGCAAATGACGACACCAGCACCTATGGCTCTTCAACAACAACAACAGAATCGTACTTCTTCGTCTGATTTGAAAAAACATCCGACGGAATGGTCTGTAGAGGAAGTCGTGGAATGGTTGAAGAGCAGAGGGTTTGATCAAGATGTTTGTGATAAGTTTACTGGTCAGTTTTTTTTTGTTCTTGTATTTTTTCGCGTTGTCTTCTTTTTTGTTGTTCCTCTGAATTTATGCTTACTTATTGGGTCTGCAGAACAAGAAATCACTGGCGACGTCCTTCTCGAACTCGATCCCAACCTCCTGAAATCCGAGATCGGTATCATGGCATTCGGAAAGCGAATGCGCATCTCCAACGCCATAGCCGACCTGCGCCGTCCTCCCTCCATCGAATATTCCGACATCCAAGCCTCTTCCTCCGAACAACCCTCTCCAATGAACTTTTTGCACTCAAATACACATTCCCGCACGCAAAGCCAGAGTCACAGCCATCGTTCGTTCCCGGGCACGAGCACCCTCATTCAGACGCATAGTTATTCGCAGAGTGGACAGAGCTCGTTGGGCAGCCCGCTTGGGTATACGGGGAATGGGTTTGGGTTTGGGAATCCGAATGCGAGTGCGAATATGAATGGAGGACACTTTGAACCTGTGCAGGAAACTGTGACGATGAGAAATGGAGAGATCGTAGCAGCGGCACCGGGATCGGCCCCTGAACCCAGTGCTGCCCCTGCTGCTGTAGGTTTGGGCATCGCTGTTACTGACCAAACTTCTCCGGTGGGTTTGCTTTTCTTTTTTTTTATATCCGAAATTTGCGACCGTAATGCTAATTGTGTTGTTGATACAGAAACGGCCTGCCAATTTGGTGACATCTCCAAGTGACGGAGCGCTGAAGGAGACTGCTGTGAAATCGTCATTGGCGATTCCCACCGCTGACGAGGAAGATCGTGGACATATGAGTGATGTAAGTGCTTTTTCTTTTTTCTTTGGTCGTAATTCTAAAATAAATCGGAAATAGGGCGACACACCAGCCGTCAAGTCCATGCGCCGAGGTTTCTTTAGCCGGTCGCAGGACTCAACACCCTCTATACTAGCCACTGCCAAACAATCTCCTCTCCCTTCTCCTAGTCTCCATGATACGTTTGAAAAAGACAAGGAAAGCACGAAGAGCACGAAGGAGGGCAAGGACAAGGACAAGGAGAGTGTGGGCAGTGGTACTCGTCATGCACGAGGGAAGAAGAGCGTGGATGGAGGTAGACATGAACGACTGAGCATCTTTGGAGGGACATTTGGAGGAAGCTTGAGCAAAAATCGAAAACCGGCTCCAAGGTATGTATCAACTTTTTCTTTTTTTTCTTTCTTTCCGGGTTGCCCCTTCTAAACAACTTTTTTTTTCATCTGGAATAGCGCCGTGGATGATATTTCATTGGAGAAAACCAATAAATTCACTCTTCCAAGGTTGCCTGGAACGAGTCTGCGGAAAGCGTCTTCGACGTCTCAGCGGCCTTCCACTCCGACTCGTTCGCCTAAGGATCTGTCCATCCTGGCTAGCCTAGACCCCGCTCCAAGGGATAAAGATACAGACAAGGATGCACATAAGAATGTCAACACTCTTCGGAAAAGAGGAACCAATAGTCATAACCCAACTCTCATTGGTTCAGGTTCGGGTTCTGGCTCTGGTCCAACATCGGAGAATGTCAATGGAGCGTCTGGGATCATCAAGCAGGGTCAGAATATCTTGGAGCAGATTGGAGAGCCTGATCATAGTGGTTGGATGCGCAAGAAGGGAGAGAGGTATAATAGCTGGAAATTGCGGTATTTCATTCTCAAAGGCCCGCATCTTTACTGGCTTAGGAGCAATAACAAAAATGTGAGTCCGATATCGAGCTATCTGTGGTTTTGTTTGTCTCATGGTTTTTGCTTTCTCAAGGAAACTCGGATTAAAGGATATATCCATATAGTCGGGTACAAGGTTACAGTCGATGAGAATGTGGATCCAGGGAGATATGGATTCCGGATTGATCATGACCATGACAAGACCCACTACTTTAGTTCCGACGAGAAGTCTATCGTTCGTGACTGGATGAAGGCGATTATGAAAGCTACCATCGGGCGGGATTATACAAGTACGTCGTTCAAAAAATTTTGAGCTTTAAAAGGTTTCAATATTTATCGTTGGTTTTTTTTTCAGAACCCGTCGTTTCGTCATGTAATATCCCGACCATTCCATTGATTGTTGCTCAAGCCATGAACCCGGCTCCTCGACCACCTTCTCCGACCGCCCGTGATGCCACACAAAAAGCTTTGCGTCGAGAACATCCTGATCAGCTGTCTAGTAGAGACGCCCGTGTCCTTATGGGTCTTTCGGATGCCGATGCGAAGGATGAGCAACAACAACGGTCACGATTGGATTCGTTTTTCAGCAATGAAGTTACGGTGCCCGCGCAAAGAAATAGCATCGCTGAATCTACTTCGAGTCCGAGAAGATCGATGGCTCCAGCTCCTCCCAGACCGTCGAGAGAGATGCGGCGATCCGCGTCTGTGAGGACTACTGTACGTGCTCTTCTGCCTATTTTGAATAATTTTTAAGTACTGAATTGTTAAACTGTTAATCCCAGACCACTGCGGCGGAAGATATCCTGATTGAATGGGCCAACTCACATTTACCGGAGAATCTTCAGATTACGGATCCCAGTGGACCTCTCTGCGGTGGCCTTGCCCTCCTCCGCCTAGCTGAATCCATCAAAGGCCGGCCTTCCTCTCCACCCGTGCCCGATTCTGCCTTCCCAGTTGACAACAACGACGACAAGCTTGACGGGCTTTTCAGGTTGTTCGATTTCCTTTTGGATAATGACGTGAAGATGGGAAGTGTCAGCATAAATGACGTGCGACAAGGCAAGAGGGATAAGATTGTACAGTTGTTGCGTGCGTTGAAGGCATGGGAGGATAAGCGGAAAGCTCTGGCGACGACGCTCTCGAAGGGATCTATGCAAGCTGGCGCAGGATTTATGGTCCCTGTTATCTCATGAAGGAGGAATTTTTTTTTTCTTCTTTCGATGAATACTTTCCTTCCGCTTTTTTTTTCTTTTGTTTATCTGACTTATCTTATGCCTCTCCTTTTTTTTACTGTGGACTTCACATAGCGCAAGTCTCTTTCTTTGCGCGTTTACTTTCCTTTTGGCTTTGGCTTTTTTTTTTTTTCTATCTTTCCTTTCTTTCTATATTCTCAAGAATGTTTTCAATCATCTACTCGGATCCGCATCATGTTTTTTGTAGCTTGATTAGGGCTCTCTATTCCCCCTTCCTTTGTTAGTTTGTGCAATTATACTTATACTTTCAATTCATTCGTGTCCCCATCTCGGTGTTTTCGGCGTCGAATTGCTATGAGCGTGGTAAAGGACACATCAAAGAGCCTTTAATTGGGTCTATACTGTCCCCAGGCTCGTTGCGATTCGATTCGCGAAAAAAACATGATCGCGATAGGCGCACGCACGCACGTACATACATGGGCTTTCATCGATTCGGATTGCATGCTGATTTCCGCATCCGCATTCCTATCTTCTTTCTAAACCACCACCATGTCCACCGCCGAAGTCCTCATCCCTCAGCCTCTGAATCCCCCTCCTCCTGCTGCTGCTGCCGAACTTGCCACCAATATGAATAATATCAATACAGTCAACCCTGCTGTCACCAGCACTAGCACTGATGGCCCTCGCTTAACTTTCCCGCCTTTTCCAGAAGCTCCAGAGGGGGTTCATATAGAGCCTTTCAGCACATTCCAAGAACGCGGGATCGCTATGGACCCAGGACCTGACGACGCTGAGGTCGACACGTTCGGCATCCCCACTGTGCCTTTGAAGCCTAAACACAAGACGGATGAATGCAAGACGAACACGAAGCGGAAACGACGCGCTGAAGACGATGCTTCGCGTAAAAAAAGGGGCTTGAGCGCGAAGAAAGTGCCGTGGTGGCAGCAGTGGGAGGACACGGAGTCCATTCGGTTCTCTGTTGGGTTTGATAGGTCAGTCTCACATCGTTTGCGTTTTTCGTGATCACGACTACGACGTCGTGGGCATTGAGCTCGTTGCCTTGGGCGATTATGCTGACTTCCCTTTGTTTTTCGTTCTTGTTAGTCACTCTACGCGTTTTGAAAGGTTGCACGCTGCGGCCGGTGATTTCAGGCTTGGTCGCACCTGGCCAGTGGATTATCAGTCTGAGACTGGACCTAAATTCATCTACGACAAGGTCAGTTTAATCTCTTCGTGTCAGGAATAATATTCTGACAATTGGTTTTTTGTTTCTCAAGTTTCTGCGTTACATTGGTCTGACCGACGGTGCGCCTCCACCAGATGAGAACAAGAAGAAGAAATCTTCCAAAGGCGGGCAGCCAGCCCCCGAAGCTGATGAGATGTCGGACGACGAGGTTGATGATCCTGAGGGCGACGCCTCTAATGAATCTGGCAATGGCATCCCAGGTGGGATCATCCTCGATAACAAAATCAAGGACATCGTCAGAGAGCAGGCTCAAAAGATCACGAACGACGACAGGCTCCAGGCGTTCTTTGACGATCCGCATAAAGCTATCAAAATCTTTTTATCCTCCTACGCTGTGGAACAGGGATTCATATGGTATTTTACTTTGCCTTTGTCAAGGTTTAACGATATCGATTGACCTGGTTCGTTTTTCTTACAGGTACGATGCCAACCTTGAATGTATGGGCCGTATTCTCGGGTTCTTCATCAACTTCTTGCTGCGCAGTAAGGTTCTACCCGAAATAGAACGACCTCTCCGTCGGTCATTGGAAATTGTTACCACATCCATTACGGAATTGCCCAATATCTCCGCCATGTCGAAAAAGCTTCCTGACGATTTCAGTGCTGGCTGTGTTGCATGCTGGGGAAGGAAATCAGAATCGTACACAATAGTGAAAGTGGACGTTCCCGAATCGACCCTTGAATCCATTGAGGAAGCAAAGATCGAGGAAGTTGAAACGGAGGACAAACGTGACAAGGTTGAAGCTACTCAAAAGAGTTCATCTGGATGGGGTGAGACGACCTCTTGGAAGACCGACGGCGAGGCTGGTGGTTGGGGTGAACCTGTCGATCTCGACCCCACAGAGTTCGATGGACCGCCAGAAACTGCAGATGTTTCGCACTGGAACATCGAGGAAAAGAGTCTGCTCTCGCTCATGGGGCCCACCACCTTCCCTCTGACTCACGAGCCTGGAATCGTCGAACAGTCTATGAGACGCATCAAGGCGATCGTTCTACCCTCGTCGAATCCTCCCAAGCCTCCTCCTTTGCCTGAAGGTGTTTTCGCTCCCGACGCTGACGCGGTGGAAAACGAACTCGAGCGACGGTTCGCGAAGATCGTTTTGGAACCTATGGTCGATTGGGATAAAGGCGAAGGTTATGTCTATAACAAACCTACAATCCTCCCGACCTCGGTGGGAGCTGTTGTCGGAGCGGATACCCCTGAAGCCATCGAAGGAGGGCCGAAGCCTTTTGATCCGTTCAATGATGACATCACTTTGTTGGTCGAAAATAACCCCGACCTGCTTGCGCTCATGAATGTGGGGCTCGGGATGGCCGGTGTCTGGGTTCAGATAGCACGCCAGCACGACGCGACTGTCGTCAAGAAAAAGAAGAAGGGCAAGTCGAAGAAAGTCATTCCTAGTTATTGGTACATGGAGACTCTTGCCACTACCGTCGTTTCGTTCTGGACTCCCCAGCAAACATCGACCGACGAGTGATTGGGCCCTTTCTCTCTCTCGATGCCTCATAGCCCCCACCAACTTCAACGCAATGTTTCCGCGTCTGTTCCTCAATTTTGTACCATATCCCTCCAAAGAACGATCCTGCGTTAATCCTATGAAAATTTTCGATCTCTGTCAAAGTCTGCGCCTTCCGGGATACCCAATGGACCGCCGATTTGGACGATAATATTGTTTCTTGCCGCTTTCGTTTGTTCTATACGTCCTCGTCTAATTTTCTCTTGTTTAATATAGCCAATGGAATGTAACTGGATTTTTTGTTGCCCAGAATAGCGTTTACCAACACTGATTCCTCGATTTGATCATCATGGGTGGGGCTGCATTGTTTATCAATCTGCCAGACTTCTGATGTCCTCCACGATATGCGCAAATTTTGGCTCACTGGACCGTCATACCCTCGCGATTTCGCCGTACCAATGATCCTTGTACCAGTTCCCACCTGCTGGGGGCGTCTTTATCTCCCATCATCATAGAAGAAGTACTGGCTTCTTCTTTTTCCATTAGATTCTTGGACCTGGTTCATTTCAAATTTTTTTTCTTCATCAACAGAGAGTACTTCCTTTTCCCTTTCACCATCGCTATAACCCATCTGCCGATGACTTACTACAGAAGTTTCGCCCTGCGAACACCAAACTTCACTGACTTCGTGATTTATACATGTGTTCTGAATTAAAATTGTTCTCCTCGAAGATATATTAACCGGAGCACATACCCTCGAGGTCTTGTCCTTCCAGCGATCGTTGCTTCAGTACCATCTTGACAGCGGCTTGTGAAGGTACTATTTTGAGTCCTGACGAAACGGCCAAGTTTCGCACTGACAGCTTCCAAATGCTCACTGTTTTTTGATTCCTTCTTCATTTTGATTTCCTGGCGGTTCCAGATTCAGAGGGGAACTACCAGTGCGGGCACCTAAACCGCGAAGCCTACGTACTATCTACTCGAGTCTGATGCAATGATTGCGGGGTAACGGATATCTAACGAACATCAAGGAGTTGTTGACTGTATGAACTGTTTGTTGATCCGATAAACAGCCTCCAACTGAGATCTTGGCGTCATTACATCAGCGTTATGGGGATGGAAGACCTTGAAGACCACTTCGCCATCATCCATTTTCATCACCCACATCATGTTTCTTTCTTTCAAGGTTTACCGTCAAATGCATCGCCATTGTATATCGTATGTATTACCAACTATGGGCGCATATCCGATGATCCATCTGACGATGACTTTTCAGAGAATATGTGGCCGTTTAGTGGCCGTTTAGTGGCCGTAGTGTCAACCACTTCGAACACCAAAAGGCCATGTCACCAGGAGAGCAAGTCCGAAGCCCCTTTATCGTTTCAGATAGTATACGCCGGGCCTATCGTCACTCGTATATATACACATAACCTCTGATCCCCTCGCGGCGTCTGCGAATTTTCTGCCAAACTGATCCTCTTCCCGACTTCACTGGTCTCCCTGACTTCGCGCTCAGGTTAGGTTAGGTTCTAATATTACTTTGTATCCTAATCGACGGTCATGGCATTATCTCCAACAACGACGTCTCCGATGGTAGGACCCGCAACGATGGGAGGGCCAGAAGCTGCTGCTGCTGCCGCGAAAGCGTTGAAGGATGTGCTGGATAAGATCTTCGCACCTGCGATCTTAGGTGTTGTTTGTGATGCGTGGTATGTGTTTTTATCTTATAGTACTCGAGATCTACAGTGGATTGGTTATGAAGTGCTCGACGTGCGATTTGAAGTTACTCACTGGTGTCCGATTCCTTTGCAGGTGGGTTGGGATTATCTGCGCCCTGTGTTATCGGTATTATCGTAACTTCCCGCGCGATCGCTTGATTACGAAGATGCTGGTGAGTTTTCTCCCTCGTCGAATTATTGGGCAATTATCATTACCATTACTATATGTGCTGACTATTTGTACCTCAGGTCGCCTGGATATTGTAGGCATCTTCTGTTCTTTTGCATCAACCTTCAATCTCTAAAAGATCATTTTCCAAATACACAGGTTCCTTCAGCTCTTTTGTTTGTCAGTATAATGCCATCCTGGAGGCAATTTATATGCGAATCTTCTAACCCGTATCGCAGATGTATCCTAACAACCATGGTATATTACTACTTTGTCACATCGTATGGTCAGCCAATGCGTCTGGCCGTGGCCATCTGGTAAGCCTCGTCCAGGAACCATTCGCGTGTTCGAACTTCGAAGTTATATTAACGCGATTTTATTTAATCAGGGAATGGTCCCTGTATATTGGGCTTCTTGCAGTGGTTGCGTTTAGTGTGCAGATGTTTTATGCGCATCGATTATACAGTTGTAAATTACATTCTGTCCATTTATTTCGTTGTTTATGATCTAATCTTTTTTTTATCTAGTGAGCCGAGGGAACTACTTCATGGTTGGGCTTGTTGTGAGAATCTTCCCCCTAATATCAATTCGGGAACTGGGATATGCTGAATTTGTTCTGTGTTACAAAGCTCGCGCTTTCCTTCTCGAGTCTAGGTAAGTTCTTTTTTCCCTCCATCACTCTCTCCTTGAGCATCGTGAAATTCATTTCTGCTTGAAGGCTTCGGGTTGGCATCCATGGGGACGATATTCAAAGTTCGATCCTTTGCCGAACTCCCAGCACATACCGTTAGTCTGCTGAGTCTGTTTCACAGTTTAATGTTGTTGAAAATCGTTTTGCGCAACAGTGGCTCGTCGTCATTTGGCTGACGCTTTCAACTGCTTGTGATATGTTTATCTCGTCAACACAGGTCTTCTACCTCCTCCGACGCAGGAATGGGTTGGCGAGGTATGTTTTTTTTTCTTCTTCCTTCTGGTTCATACGAGGTCATCTTGAGGTTGATGACACTTTCTCAGGACTAATCGGATGATCAACGTGCTGATTCTCTACGTTCTTGGTTCGGGATTGCTCACGAGGTTGGTTTATTCATAAATTCTCTTCGGCTTTCTACGTATTGAAGTACTGATAATGCTTTCCTTTTATCAGCATTGTTCTCATCTTGCAACTCCTCACGGTATGCATTCAATCATCGTGCTAAATTAAGTCTAGACTGACAAGGTTCTGTCCTGTTCAGTTCGCGATCATGGGCTTCAATTACCTTGATTTCTTCCTGGCGTATCAGACCACTGCTAGTGAGTCATTCCTCTGTTAATCTAAACAAGAATCCCTTCTTATACGTCTATCAACAGTTCGTTCGCTATCCCTCTTAACAAAGTGAGTTTTTTTCGACTCTTGCCGTTCGTCCTGTCAGTAGTAATCCTATGCATCATCATATAGCTTGAGTGCTCGTCATACTGTACGCAACATGGATCACACCACTGGCACGGGCTTTGTCGTTCCCTTGTCCGAATCAGCTCCTGTCGAGGCTGGTGGCCGTGTAGTCACCCCGATTATCTTCGAGAAAGCGGAGAAGACTATGGATGTCGTTGCTAGTTTTCCGGTGAGTTTCTTTTTCCCTTTCCATGCGTCTTAGCCTCCTCACTCTTGCTTATCTCGTTTTTTTTTTGGTTCGTTTTTACATAGTCGTCGAATTCGTCTCCAGATACACGGCATGCTTCGTTTCTTGATCTTTCGAATACTCATGGAAATGGTGATGGGCGATCATGATAATCCTACCCAAGAGGGTTGTCGGGATGCAATTCACGCTCGGTTTTGGACAAGTTTTGATTATCATGCCATCGATATAAAGATCAAACCAGTGGTAAATCTTTGATCGTTGGGGTGGTGGTGTTCGGTGGAATACGGAACAAATTCAATCAACATTGGCGCCCACAGTCTAATCCGTGCTAGGACGGATTTGGGGTTAGAGAAGGGAGTTCTATTGATTTTTTCTTGGGAAGTATCTTTATTTTATGTACGTGGCTCCCACAGGGAGTGATCTGTGACTTCTTGATATCGGCGGGTTCTTCCTCATGATCAGGCTGACCTACCAGATGCGTAGAGCCAAGGTGTATTTGTGTACAGGTAGATTTAAGATGGTGTAACATAGTGTAGTAAATGTACAGTAAATTATTGTTTTCCCGAACAGGGGAAGCAGCGGCCAAGACCAGTGACTGAATGATAGGGATCGTAGCAGTAATCCAGCGCTAAGAACGGTGGCTTCTGATGAAGATATACAGTCCGGAGGTGGCCGTGGGTAAGACGACCACCTCGGAAATAATAATATGGCCTCTTTCGTTCATGTTCTCCATCAGTCTCCATCTCGTCCCTTGTGACGATTTTAATCAGGCCCGTATGATGCCGGAGAGTGGTATTGTGTCGGTCTGGCCGAAATATTCCCACCACGCTCTGAAAGGCAGGTCTTCGAAAGACAATGACATGTACACGTTGTAGTACACGTTTTCCGTGATCTCCATTGTAAACTGAATATAGTTTTTTCGGTTTGAGGGGCGGATTGCGATGTAATAGAGAAAATATTCATTGTTGTCCTGAAGAGGGATCAAACATGGACCTACAAGTCCCAACGGCGGAGCCAAAGTCCCGTACCTGATCATATGTTGTCACGACCGTGGGAAGACGAGTAACAAATCTTTCTTCTTCAAACCAAGTCGACGGCACGCCGTACGCAGGCCTGAGGGGTGGACTGAAAAGAAAAGCAAACTATGTATATCTGATCTCTTACTCTTCTTTTTGTTTCCTTCTCTTTCCTTTTCTTCCTTCCCAGCTACCATCTCTCTCGACGACTCCGACGACCATCGCCACCACCTTACCACCACTGAAGTACTGACTACCCTTTCGTTCGTCCTCAAAAGGCCAAAACGAGACCTATCAAGACGAGCAGAGGCCCACATCCATGAGCTTCTCTCTCCGCCCAACCTTGCGCCCTGTCGACTGGTCCCAAGTCGATAGCCATGGGAAGAACATACGGGAACATGCACACTCTCAATCACCCTTCTATCCTCCAGACTCACCCGACTCGGACATGGAAGTTGATCAGGATCGCTGGCCATCTGCATCCACGTCCGCTCGCGCATCCCCCGCCGGTGTTAGGTCCGCACCTCCCTATCTCTCTTCTCATGCCGCTACATCAAGACCTTCTACCATTGGATCGAGACCACCCCATGCGTCCACTTCTTCCCTTGGGTATCCTCAGCACAAGAGAGCCATGTCGTTTGAAGTTCCAATACAGTATTACCCGCCGGCCCTTAGTCCGAGCGAGATGATGTGGCGCGATCGTTTTGGGTACCTTTTCCAGAAGGGATATCAGCTCCGTCCTAGGTATTCGCCCAGTTGGAATCCCATGGGTAGAGGGAACTCGAGACATTATCATTCCGGGGAGGATCATATTATGCAGATCGTGAGTCTTATTTTGTTCACTTTGCATGCGTCATTCCGTGTCATACGCGGGAAATTGAAAAGTAAAAGTGGCATAATGGGAATGAAGAGAAGAAGGAAGAGGTCACTGACATCATTCATCGTCATCCCCGTTTCTCCATAGCTTTCCCAAGTTCTCGACGGAATCCGGCGTAAAGATGGTCTTGTCGTTTGCGTTAAGATGATTGCGGAACAGAAGAAACTCAAACAAATCGCCATCGTCCAACACTTCAGTCGTAAAGACCGCCTCGCATCTGATTCGCGCAACCACGTCGTGCCATTCTATGACTCGTTCGCAGACGCGTTCTATAAGGATATAGAGTTCATGGTCACCCCTGTCCTCCGGCGATTTGATGATCCACCATTTTCGATAGCATGTGAGGTTGTGGATTTTGTGACCCAGATGCTTGAGGTGAGTATCTCATTTGACCTTTGTTTGCCATCCTTTTGGTCAGGAGAGGCATTGAGTGAAAGAGTAATTATGTCTCAAAATTTTTGGGGTTTTTTTTAGGGATTGGTTTTCATGCATGAGAATAACGTCGCGCACCAGTGAGTTTGATCCTCGCTTCTTAAATATCCATTAACGCACCTAACCTGACTCAAACTTCCACCCTCTATCTCACGTTTCGTTCCTTCTTACAATCGATGTGACTACGAACAGCAACATTATCCCTGACCACATTATGATGGACGCCAAATCGCTCATTCCCACCGGATGGCACTTCGTCTCGCACTCCACCGAGCCAGACGGCATGACGCGCATCAAACCACTTGACCGCAAGAACCACCCTGTACGGTACTACTACATCGGATTCGGCAAGTGTTATCACATCCAACCTCGACCCCCTGATTCTGCCTCATCTTCTGGTTCTGGAGCGAGTGCGAATGCGAGTGATAAGGCGAAGGGTAAAATGCCAGCGCATGCACCGGTGCAAGCACAGGGGAAGGTGCAGGGTGACGGGAAATCTCTGCTGATCATGGATATTGGTGGTGATGACGTCGATGTCCCGGAGTTGTTTACTGGAAAGCCGTATGATCCGTACAAGTTGGATGTGTATACACTGGGGAATGTGTTCTTGAAGGAGTTTTATCAGGTGAATCTTTCTCGTTTCGTTGTTCAAATCCTTTGGCACTGATTTTTTGTGCTCTATTTCTATGCAGAAATTCGGAAATTTGGGCTTCCTTGCGGACCTCATCGAGTTTATGCGTAACCCGTCCTTCGAGGCCCGACCTACTGCACAGAAGGTGTTGAAGAAGTGGTATCACATTCGGGAGACTCTGGACGAGGATGTGCTGGAGGATGAGGTTTTGGTTTACAGACCCGGGAAGAGACCAAAACCTGTCCCAACCCTCCAGCCAGACAATGTTCCAAGACCAAGCCCAGTCCCACTTGCTAACGCGAGTCCAAGTGCCAGTGCCAGTGCGGCTGCAAATGCGAGTGCTACTGCTACTGCTAGTGGGAGTAGGAATCGAGCAAGTAAAAATTCGAGCGCTCGTTCTCGTCAAGCCCAACCCGCACCTCCAACGTCGCCACCAGTTGCGGAGGTGGTTCCGGTCAGGGAGATAGGTCTTCCTGAGCCTGTTAGCGTCCCTATATACTACTTTACTCCTCCTCAGCAGGATGCGAGTAGCAGTAGCAGTAGCAGCAAAAGCGCTCGCCCCACCAATGGTTCAAAATCTGCCACCCCTCCTATTGGGCCTGTCCCCCGTATGGGCTCGGGGCCAGCTCGAGGGTCAGGCCCAAGCTCACTGGCAAGTTCGAGTGCCAGTACCAGTACCATCGGTCCTCCCATGGCGTCTTTGATTCCGATAAGGGATGTCGGCCCTCCCCAACCGCTCCCGATACCCATTTCTTACCTGCCGCCTCCGCCTCCGATCCCGCTTTATCATCGCCAGATACATAATTTGCATCCGTATCCTCAGCCTTTCCCACAACCTTACCCGCCACATTCGTACCTTCTGCCTGCAAAGGGTAGGGGCCCAGGTGTGGCTCTTGGCACGGGGAGAGGTGCCTCGGGCGCAGGTACAGGTGCGGGTTCTGGTGCGGGTTCTGGTGCAGTTCCCAGTGCGGGTTCAGGCGCGGGCAAGAGCACGGGCAGTGGCGCCGCTGGGGAAAGACAGGGCGACAGGGACACGCCAATGGACGTCGACGCCGAGGAGGAGAAGAAAGGCTCGCCGAGAGAAATGTCGACCGAACCGTTCAAAGACAGTGACCCACAAGGGAGGAACTACAGACCAAAGAACATCAGGTTGGCACCTGGGAGCTGGCAGTGATATTGTTTTTATGGGTTTTTTTTTTCCCTTCCTTTCTTCCATTCCGTTTTCCATTTTTTTCATAATTGGTGACTAAAAAAGGGTTATTCTTTCCATCCTGTTGTTTTACACTCGTCTTACGAAAGTCTCAGGACATTGTATCTCTACCAATCTGCACATTTCCGTTTCTTTTTTATTGGTTTTTGATTTACCGGCATTAGTAACTGATATCTCTTTCTCCATGCATTTACGAACACTCGTTATCTACATACATACTTACCACACTGCACCGAGCCCATTTTTTCTTTCTCGCCCCCGACAGTCGACTCCAAGGCTTTCTGATATGTGCACTGTTGATGTACTTTCATATTATCTTTTCATCTGTTAAACAATCTCTTCCACGTATATCTGGGTAATTTATCTCGCACAGCCTCAACCTACAGTAGTTAATCCTGAGCGCTTATTTGGGTTCACATTCGTTTGACGAGAAAGTTGTAAGGAGTTTGCCTCGAGCAAATCTCCTAAGTAGATGGATGGGAAGATATCGGATCAAACGGGCCGATAGATTTCCAACTCCGACACCACCTTGAATCTTGTCGCCAACTTCAACTTGTCGTTCTCCGTCAACTACTAACGGCTCTACGATCTATCCTATCACGTCAATGGACGATTTCTCTATCTCCTTGACCCTCCCGCCAGCGAGTTCAATTGCATGGCTCCTAGACCCCAGCCGCCCTTGTACATGTGTGACGCATCAGGTGTAATTTTAGCGCACTACATATCATGCATGGCCACCCTTCCGACACCGAAGGCAGGAGTTATCAATCGAATTCTTCTTCTTCTTCGGTACACATGCACATGGCGTCCTTCCACACTGTGTTACGGCTATCTATAATTTAGGTTGATATCAGGGTCACAAGACGAACACGACGGGGATGCGGGAATGGTGATGATTGGGTTCTGTCCCAGGCTCTAATTCATTATTTAACGGGGCTTGAGAGACGTTCCCCGTCCGCCACCTCTGGAGTCCGCTTTGTGGCCGAGTAAAGCAAGCAAGAATGTCTCTACCAACCCTCGGAAGGGATCCGAACACTCACACCTCAACGCCTCTTGTTGTCGACGACATTGAATCTGAGAAGGAGGGTCGCAAGCAATCCGATGACAGTAACATACGCACTGAATTGATACTCGATTCGAGTACGGATGACCCACGAGGTGGAGGAGGAGACCCGATGTTTGTGTCGTCGATCCGGAAGGACGAGCCTGTGGTGACGAGGAGAGAACTTTGGAGTTACTATCGTTCGTGTTGAATCACTATATGCACCTGTTCCAATCCATTTGACGCCATGATTTGTTTTTTTTTATCAGTGTACTATAACGGAGACAACGTGAGGACGTTCTTTACTCGATCTTCCCTATATGAGATAGCTTATGGTGATAAAGGGTGTGGGTCCATTAGGCTTCTCTATGACCCTCTTCCAGTCCCTCGCGTTCGCTGCTGGATTCGACCCAGCGAAAGGGCCCGGGTCGTCTTGTACGGCAGAAGGTGCCAGCGGAGCATGCGTCGTTCCCTGGGCCGGAGGAACCAAGTCAGTCTCGAGCGTTGTGTTAATCGCGAATGGAATTAGTTTTGCGGTGTGTTCTTTTTTGAGAGCTAATTTCGTTTTATCTTTCGTTGTATTCTGATTCAATTTTTTCCCGATCATAGATTATGACGATGATATTCACAACGATTGGCTCAGCAGCCGATTATGGAACGTTTGGGAGGTGGTTGTTGTTTGTGATAACTGTCATATGTTGGGCGTCGCAGTTTGCTGAGATGAGTCTTACCAGTTCGTCTCTTTCTTTTTCTCCTCAATCTGTATAATAGCTCATCTCTCTAACTATACAAAACTATAGCGCCATCGCGCTGGCCTCTCGCGATGGTACTCTATATGATAGGCTTCATATCATACGGCGCAACGCTTGTCTTCTACGCCGCTCTCTTCCCGCGTCTGGCTCGCAACACTTTGCGCACGCGAACACTCAAGGAGAAGTACGAGAAAGGGGAGATCAGTACAGAAGAATGGGAGACGGAAGAGAGTTTAGAAAAGAACAGGATTAGCAACATTAGTACAGTAAGTTTCTTTATATTTTCATATTTTCCTGCGCTGCCATTACGTCCTTCTGATTCAATATGAATTTTTTCAAGATGCACAGTAATGTGGGATATATTGCAACACTCTGTCTTAACCTGTCCATTCTTCTTCCATTGGCGAACAATCCGAAGGTTAATAACTACACGCTCGTTCTGTATGTTTTGTCTTCCTTTCTTTATCTGAAATTTCTGAGGTTTATTCTGCATTTCTATGACTCCAGGACTAACGCGTATTGGGTGGTTACCGGAATCTGGTGGTGTATGCCTTTCGAATAATCCGAAATGTTGATTTATGATTAACCTCGTTGAAGTCATATTTCAAGAACCACGTCCTGGACCTCCGCTTCCAAAGGGAGAGAAGTATATTACTATTGGTTGGAAGCAGGTCTGTATTGTTTCTAGACTCTCGCCGTTTTCTAATAACTGACTTCCCGAGGCACTTATAGCTCTGGGCAGCCAGCAAACAATATAAACAACTTCCTTACACCTTCATATACTTGTTCGCCTTTTTCCTATTGGCAGATGTAAGACGCAGATGCCCTCTTCAGAAACCACTGTTCAGTGACTTACAAAACAGACTTGTTCGTAGGGCCTCAACACGACGGGTACACTCGTATCTATCTGTCAGAACGATAAGTTTTCGTTCAGTTTTCTGCAAAACACGTATCTTGGTCTCGCTCAAGCAATCACATCGACGATGAGCACGCTTGGATTCTGGTATTTCCAGAGGTGGGCAAAGGTCAGCACTAAGAAGATGGTCAGTTGTTTTGTAAATTCAGCATGATGATAATTTCAATCCTCGCTGATTCTTTTGCACTAAACGATGACAGTTTATTGTGACGAACGTGGTTACTATTCTCATACCGTTCTGGGGGATGCTTGGGATTTGGACCAATAGAATTGGGTAAGCGTTTGATTCTGTGATCGATCGGTGGTTAGGAATTCGGAAAGCTGATCTATTACCTCTACTTCGTTAAGGTTCCATAACGTTTGGGAGTTTTGGTGCTTACCTACTTCCTTGGCTTTGTAAATCTCCAGAACTGATGCAGTTAATTTCTGACAGGGCATACAATGTCGTATTTGGCTTGTTCCAAGCGCCATATTATGCGTTCTCGCAAACCATGATGGCTGAACTTACACCTCCCGGATTCGATAACATGGTATGCAGAGCTTCATTATCCCCCTTTCTTCCGCTTTCCAAGCCCGAGAAACTGAAAGCATCTTCTCTGATCCTCAGTTCTTTGGCCTCTTCGGTCTCTCCAACCGTGCCTCTTCCATGATCGGACCGAATGTGATCCAAGCCATCATTGACCGGTCGGGGAGTAACTGGATGGGGTTCCCTTTCCTCTTTGCGCTTTGCGCCTCTGCGTCTCTGGTCATCTGGTTTTGTGTGGACGTTGAAAAGGGGCGGAAGGACGCTGGGAGGTGGGCTGAGAGTGTAAGGAAAGGTGGGGATTTGAACGTAGAGAGTTAGGTGAGGTTAGTCTTGAGTTAAAGCTACGTACATGCTTCGTGTCTCTGTTCAGTAGGTACATATTTTCATTAATTCCAATTAACGTCCGTTGAGGCATCTCGAGTAGGTACGAATACGACTCAAGTCCGTTCTTTGACCTGCTGATCTATTTTTAGATAACTCCTCAAAATAAACACCAATTGACATTTACCTCGGTCTATCAGGCCTCATACTCCTGTCATGTGAACATTGGACATCCCAGCCGCTGGCTCTGATAGTCCCCTACAGAAAATCGTTCGCGACTGCGAGGAAATGCCCAAAGATG
This sequence comes from Psilocybe tampanensis, assembly GCA_019904355.1. Lineage (NCBI taxonomy): Eukaryota > Fungi > Basidiomycota > Agaricomycetes > Agaricales > Agrocybaceae > Psilocybe > Psilocybe tampanensis. The sequence goes on along the minus strand of JAHXRV010002704.1, from coordinate 65,095 downwards.
AGGTCCGTACCTGCGCCAGATGCGACTCGGGACTTGCAGGATCTGAGGTTGTAATCTCTAGCATCCAACCCGGTTGCGCAAATTGAGGGAAGAATTGGATCGTTTTCCCTACACGAAACACTCAACGACGCATCCTGGCGAAGCCAATATCTCTCCAGATGACACTGGTGGCACTGGAGATCGAGATTTGCCGCTTGTGTTGAGAGAAGCCTCGGGATCAGGTTCCAGTGGGTCCCATCTCGTCCCTACCAGTATCCAGAGTGGTAGTGACATAGTTCCAATTGGGTAAGTGGATAGATTACACGGCTCAGCTAATTGTATCTACTTATTGATATTGACCATATTCTGTATAGCAGCCAGACTGCTCAGTCCTATTCTTCTCCGAGGCCAGAGTCACTTGGATCCTTTTTCCAGATGTCGAGAAACGTCAACGTCAACGGGGGAGAGTTCACTTCGTCTCAACTCCATCACACGAATCTGACGATTAATATTGGCCGGAGTGCGTGTTGATTATATGTGTTGGATTTTTGCATAAGTTGAGGCTTAATATCCTGGATTCCTGATAGATTCTTCAAGTGCGGATTCTGTGGACATTAGCGGAGTGTTGGATCCACGTCATGAATCTGTTTTGAGGAGCGGTGAAGGTCCTCGTGCTGTCCACTATGGCGTTGAGGAAGGTCCAAGGGGTGGGGGTGGGGGTGGTAATAGTCGAGGTAAGTATAGATAACATTACGGATTGATGACCAGACACTTATAGGCTTGGGGTGCCATTTTCAGATTCGACATTTGGTCAAAATGACTCTCTTTCCGGTCAGGTAAATTTCTAGGATAAACTCATAGGATCCTCCAGCAACTTCATTAAGTGATTCCGCCTAATAGGAACTTCCCCAACCTCGTCCTGGGCCGTCACCACCTGTGCACAAGAGCTCTGAGATATACTTCCGGCACCTCGCTGCAAAAGGCCGTGGCTCGCCACTATGGATTCCAGAACCGAACACCATGCTTCCGATCGAATATCAAAGGAGAGGCATAGACATAGGCGATGTCGGCATCATCACAGACTCAGGTGGCTTTGACTTTTTGTTCAATATATGTCTCCCGGTCGGCCATCCTATCAACCCTGAATCCATGCCAGACAATTTCAAGCCATTGGCGTACCCGGCGCCTAGGGATGTGTACGCCAACTTGGAATTCAAGGCGGATAGCTATCTTGCGAGCTCGTTGATGGAGACGTCTCGGCGCGATGGAGGTGAATCTCCGTAAGTAAATTGACTTTCCGTTGATTCTGCATCGGGTTGATATGACGGAATGTTCAGGGGATTGGTGTTTGAATCGTCTGCTATTGATGGAGCTGTCTTGACCATGCCCACCGGCTCAAGGTCAACAAACCTGAGGAACGTGACCGCGTTTCGAAAATATGCCATCGCGAACGCGGAGAGGTGGTATCAGTACGCTAATGAGGTTCGTGGGCGCGAGGCGAGGAACGGGGATCTCCGATTGGTCGTTGGATACCACTCAGCGAGTGCATGGGGCATGGCGGCATTTGCCAACCTCTCCGAGCAGAGTGCGTTTCGGCTGAGGTTTATTCGACCTCAGGTCTCTGCTAGTGGATCTACCCAGAATGTGGCTGAGGGTGATTCTACTCGGTCTTCTGGTATGAGGACGGCGTATCAGTGGGAGTGTTCCGGCACGGCTGTGGAGGTCAAGTCCGGACCTGACCCTCGCGAAGTGGAGCTATTGCAACCAAGCAGAGGTGATGAACCTTCAGATGATTCAGATAGCTTAGGGCAGCGGTCAAGCCCAACGTTGTATGAGAACCAATGTTTGTTTATCCGAACAATCAACGCAACGCTACAGGATGCTGTCTGGGACAAATTAAGCGCCGGATGGGACCTTGACATGGCTTTGGATGATGACACTAGTTATCATGCTCACCCCGAGGACACAGAAACGCCAACATCAACTCGGACTAGTCACAACCTCGGTCAAGATGGGGATTCAACGAGACAGTCTTTTGGCAGCAATCGAGTTCATTTGTCCTCCCTTCCTGGAGCACTTGTGCGTGAATTTTATTTTATTTTGTGTTCAAAAATTTGAGATATGGTTTAGGATGGGCATCCTTCAATGGTAATTAACAAATGTCTCCTGAAAGAGGTGAGTCAAAGTGAACCATGCATGCTCAAATATTGAGAATAATTCCTTGGTGGATGCTCTCATTTCCAGAGACCAGACGCAAGAGTGGCCGTCACTGAGGATATGGACTGGATTTCTGTTCTTGCCTCTGTGAGTATTGCTGTTTTTATGAAAATGATGCGACCTAATATTTACACTTTCTGGAGGATGAGACGGTATTACCAGAACCAGAGATCCTGTCTTCTCGTATCATGTCGACTCAGGAGATATGCGAAGAGGAAGGTGAGTATGATTTGTATTCATATTCAACTTTCTCCGTCTTATTATATCTCTCTAACTTCCAGATGCCGTCTTTTTCAAGTGCTTGGAGTTTGTTTCTCCGCCTTCTACACCACCCCCTCTGGGAGAAAGGATTTTAAGCTGTAAGTTTAACTTCACAATGACGCAATGGACAGTTTTTTTGAAACCTATCATATGCAGACCCGGATTCACTATCCAGACTCGTTGATCCCCGTCTCCTCTCTAGATTCAGCTCAACACACTGGCATGATGAGGAGGGGTCGAACCTTTCGCCAACATCATCAAGTCCTCCAACATCAAATATACCTACACACAAACCGTCCGATCCAGAACGCGCATATCCTACGCCAGTTCTATACGGGTCTCGTCGAAATCTTGACCAAGAACCGAGCTCTTCATTCCCGGCGTCATCTAGTAGCACCAGTGGATTAAGCGCCGAAATGCAGCCTGAACCTGAAGTATCTGTTCCGTTTCCCCAAAGGTCTGGAAGTCACCCGCCATCAACACCACCTTCGCAGACATCTTCAGCCAAGGCTGCGAAATTCTTAACGCTAGCTGATGCAGAAACGCTTTATCCCACTCCGGAGATGCTTCCACTAAATTTGCGTAGATAGGCAGACATTGTATAAGTAAAATTTCAGACATTCGGCGGTCTATAAATGCAATGAAGCCTAAAAGCGATATGTTTATTATGTGGCTGAGGAAGACTAAGTGCATGGCAGAGCGAGAAAGAAAATATTCCAGTCAGAAAATAATATTGCAGATGTTGGTTCAACTTGGAGTGGTTGCCAGAATCAGCAGATGGGCCTATAAGTATTCGGATTTTGCCGACAGCGTCCGGATCTAACCGGCTCTTCAATATTGTGCTGTGTAGCCCGACTTGCCTTGAACAACTGTTAGGTTTGAACCAAGTTCTACCTCGCTCTACTCGACTTTTATCGAAAATGTTTTGCTACCGCCGACATCAACCGAACATGTATTTGAGCTCAACCCGATGCCAACCATTTTCGCAACCATCCCACACCTGACATTGGAGATGTTCACGGTCACCGGTCACGGCTCTTCTTATCTGCTTCCATGTACAGGATAGCTTCTTGAAGTTCTTCTGGGGATTTAGGCCTTGGTTGAAGGTCAGAAACCTTTTATTATGCACTCAAAGCACCCCTCCTCTCTTCGCTTTATCCTAATTACCGCCTATCTCATCAATTACACTCTCGCAGGTCTCAATCTCTTGACATCAATTGCCGACGGAGAAATCTTCAGCTTTGGACATGTCCCACATATTCAGTATCTCGCAGGGGCACAGACTGCGTATACACTATCATTCAGCACCCCGATGTTCACCTTGAACCCCAGCGATGATATCCTGCGTCATTCGGAGTCCGAATCCCCGACGTTAAGCCCTTCAACCAGCGTGTGGATCAACAACTCGAGGGTTATAACGCCTGACGCTCTCCGCGAAATATTCGCGGCTTATGAGGAGAAGGACGATGTTTGGAATTACAACTTCCTGGAAAATCTCTTCCTCTATTCTGAAAGCGAATTTTTAGGCCACGCGAAGGACACCTTGGAATTGACCTCGGAAACGTATACCTATATCAAGTCACTGGGTGTATCCAGGCTGTTCATCTCTAGCTCAATTCATACTCCTCCTTCAACTATTTTCTCTTCACAAGGCATCCTGATACCCACATATCGTGTTGCTTCGTCAAAACCACCTATAGCCCCTGGTCCTTTCGTGTTTAACGTATCCTCAGCCCCAAAGAAGGCTTGGTATTCAAGACAATGGGCTATCAAGATCCACAATGTGTACAGGATCTATCCGGACGAATACGACGCGTTTCTTTTCGGTGCGATCCCCGACTTGGTCAATGGGGGGTATATACCCACAAACATCACGAACTCTCAGCTCTCGTCGTCACCCTCGCTCGATGATATACCTGACAAGCAAGACACAGAGCCGCAGCTCATTCCCATTCCATCGCGCCTCCCATCCATTTTCTCTCCCTCTTCCAGGAATCTTCCCCTTGCGGGCCTTCGCTTCGGGTTAAAAGATATCTTCGACGCCCAAGGATTGCCAACAGCAGCAGGGTCCCTCGTCTACGCCCTCACACATCCGACTCCCAATACAACCTCCCCATCCCTCGCCGCCCTCCTTGAATCCGGTGTCACGATAGTAGGAAAAACACGAACTTCACAATTCGCCCACGGTGCCCAACCATGGGAGTATCATGATTTTTCCTATTCCTACAACCCGAGGGGAGATGGCTACATGACCGCTGCTGCGAGTAGCAGTGGTAGTGCGGCGGCTGTCGCGGGGTATGAATGGTTGGATGGGTGTGTGGGTAGTGATACGCGTGGGAGTGTGAGGAGGCCGGCTGCGTTGGTGGGGGTTTATGGGATCAGGCCGTCGTGGGGGAAATGGTTGGATTTGAGGACGGGTGTTGTTCCGCTGAGTGAGGAGATGGATACGGCTGGGTTTTTCGTCAGAGACCCCAAGCTGTTCGCGGACGTTGCAACTCGATGGTATGTGCATTTCTTACAACGTTGTTCTGCTCGATTCTTATTCAGTTTATCGACGCATATAGGTATGGTTTCAAATCTCATGTACCTCACCAACAAGATCCAACGACATTCAGTTCCCCTGATATCAAACTTATATACCCAACAGAACACTTCCCTCTCTCCAACCCTTCTGCCCAAAGGCTCATAGACGACTTTGTCTCCTCTCTTGCTTCCCATCTCGAAATTTATCCGACATACTCGAACTTCACACACCTACTTTCGCCTTTCTTTGCCAACGGCCAATTCAGCGAGTTCCAGGAGACAGCGAATACCCTTGCTGAGTATAGATCGTGGATGGATGTGGGTGAACCCACTACACGACTATTCGTCCAATTATTTGGTGAACAACCTACCTTTGACCCGGTACCTCGGCGGCTTTTTAAGAAGGTCAGGGATGGGAAGGTCACCAAGAAAATGTTTGGACGGACTGTAAAGAGAAGGAGGACATTTCAAGATAGTCTGGAGAACCTTTTCCTTGGAAACCTCGACGGCCAGACCTCAGAAGAAGAAAGGAGGGCCAAGAAATGCGACAGGAGCACGCTGTTTGTCTACCACACAGGAACAGGCGCACGACCCTCCTACCGCGTCGAGGACCTCAACTATATCCAAGGAAGCGTGCCTTTCTCGATGAATCTGGCGGAGGGAGGCCCACCCAAAGCGTCGGATTTTTTCCATCTTGTCGCGTCGATGGGTGGGCTCCCAGAAGTGACTATACCCCTTGGCGAAGTGGATTACTGGAGTCAGATCACTAGGAGGTGGGAGCCGATCCCTGTGAGCGTGCAGGTTGTGGGTGCTAGGGGATGTGATGCGTTGTTGGTGGATTTGGTCCGGGTGTTGTCGGCCAAGGGAGTGTTGCGGAAGGTGGGCGTTGGCCGTTCTATGTATGATTGACGCGTTAGTTTTGGCAAAACTTTGGCCTTCGGAACTTGAAGATGGCTCGAGAGGTTCGGAAGGTTTATCAAGTCGTCCAAAGACATGAATCAAGATTATCCGAGTCTTCGCCATTGTTTTCTGGCAAATTCTGCCAGTCAGAAGTCTGAAAAACTCTTCATATGAGAGGCTAAAGCTCAGCTCAAGAATTGAAGATTTTGCGACCATGAACCTGTGGCGATGAACTGCAAATGAACTCAAGTCTCAAAACGTGTCGTCTCGGTGTCAATATGGTGTCCGCTTTTGGTGAAAACAAAGAAGGCCCACGTGATGCACTTGAACCTCACCTCGTCGAGGCCTCGAGGCAACCGTCCATCACGATAACACTTATAAGCGGCATTTACTCTTTCCTTTCAACCACCAACACCCATGCCTCCGCACAATACACCAAGTGTCTTTTTCTCTGCACCCCATCCTTTTTTTCCAAGTCAAAATCACCCCCGCGTTCCCGATACAGGCCAAAACGGTAAACGCCGCCTCTCAGGGGCCACCCCGGACATACATACCCACTGGGGGTTTCAATAGGTTTCAATAAGCACAAAAAGGCAATCCAAGCTTGGGGAGTCGGCACTGTGGAAAAAGCCGTTCTGACTTATTGTTTTTCGACAACAAAGCAAGAGAAATCCCCCGTTGGAATCCAAGTCATACGCGGGTGGTCCCATGTCACTCCGCGCGACCCCGCTCTCTGGCCGAATTGTCTTGCTTTGTTTTGATTACTTTCGGCGAGCTCAGGTATTGCGACGGACCTTTCTGGTTCTTTTGAAATCTGGGCATATCATGCTGATTGATATTTTAGATACCCTTCTTCTTCAAGAACTGGTGTCATCCATGTGCAAAAATTAGCTCGATATGTCGACCGCGCAACATTGTAAATTCTAGTTTACGTGAGGTTGGATAATGGTCTCCAAGAGACCTTATGCCTCCTTGGATTGGCCATCCTGAAAGTGAGACAGTTATAATTTAAAGTTATAACAACTTCGCTGACCCATCTGTTGCATACGCAGTTGACTGTTGACATGCCGATCTTTGTTTCAAACTTACTTACCCATCTCTTTTGATGACACCAAGATGGCATTCACCCCGCCCTCCTCCGTCCCGCCGAAAATGGATAAGCGATGGGATCCAAGTTTTGTCCGTTCGATTTCTTGGTTCAACAAAGTTCGACCAACCTCATTCAGGATTTCTTACATCCCCTTCAGCTTTGGCGATATAGAAACCTTTCGTGATAACCGTCGACATAGTGCTGGTCTGAACCCAACTCGAATGCTCCGGGGCGACACCATCAGGGACCGGCGCGTTCGGTACCCCCATTTGGTGGGAAAGCGTGGGCTAAAAGTCCTTGAAAACCGACCTTCGGTTACCATATATACTAAACCCTAGCCCTCCTTTCTCTCTCACTACCATTATCCCCACCGTCAACATCTACAATGTCCAAGCGCGTACACTTCGCATCGACGAACACCATCTATGAAACGGGCTCAGCGACACCCTCACCTTCGCTCACGGCCTCGTCACTACCTTCATCGTCATCACCTGAGCTTCTGACTCCACCGCCGCCAGATGATGACCACTACGAGTACAGAGTATACCCACGCACACCGTATGCAAAGCAAGCCGACCTCTTCCCCGAAATGATCATGCAAAACCCAATACCTCCTATGCAAATCCATTTCCTGTTAGCGTACGCACCATACACGGAGCCAGCACTCCACTGGGATATGACACTCCCACCCTCCAGCATCGAATATCAATTTTCATCCCATGCTTTCTCTGAACCCGCCACATCCCCTCCGATGTCCAGCCTCATCATCTATCACTCAAGCTTAAAATACGAGATAGAGGTCGTCCCACCGCAGGCATCATCAGGCGCAGTCGTCACCGTCTCTGACGTCCTCACCAAACTTTACCGGGAACTGCGGCTTTCCATTCATCCTATCGAATATGCAGACCTGAAGGACGAAGATATCAGAAAGCAAGTCGATAACGCCTACTATGCCCGCTGTAGCCGCATCCACGATCGCGGGGAGCGGCTTCAAGAGCAGCAGAAGGGTATCAAGAAAATCGACTTCCTCATGGGAAGCACTCGCTTCCTAGGCCTGTCTGGAACGATGACGGGGCCAGACATTTGGGAGCTCAACGCCATATAGTCGGGACGGTCGTCTGGAATGGTTTCCTGTCCAAATCTCTTTGAGAAGGGGACTGGATCCACCGTATGAAACACGTCACCCCGTATACAGACCATATGACCGACTGCCGTTCATTCCGTCGCCCTTTACGTGACATCTCCGCCCTCCCCTCATTCGCTCAGTAATAATGGGATTCTGGCTCACCTTCGCGGCGCCCCAGGCCAGCGAAGTTGGGCTCCACGCTGATTCAAAAACCCGACCAAAAGTTTACCAATATCTTATCACCTACCTTATTCAATTATCGTCCGTTCGGGTTTGGGTTCTTTATTTGATCATTGGATTGGATCGTATGTACGTTTTTTCGTTTCGTTCGGTTCGTTTTAGACGGTATCCCATATCATGGGTGCCAAGTATGCAGGATTTTCCACCTGATATTTCCTTCCCCTCCGCCCTTCCCTTCTCCCCGCATCGTATGCTCGTTTGGGTATCTTTAGAATGCCCCGTACCCTAGTCATACATATTGTCGGTTGTAGTTCGGATGTAACAAAAGTAGCACGAACGGCCCGGGCTACGTCTCGCGGAACCGTATGTATGTAGTAAAACTTGTATTTAGGAAATACTAAACAGAGAAAACAAAAATACGCAACATGTACATTTATGTCATTGGATAAGTACATAAGTCATTTCCGATTCCCGATAGATGGTTAGGAAATAAGATTTGACGTGGGGAAGACGGCTATGGCCTGTTTTTACTCCTAATATACTCTTACTGGCTGGACTTGAGTGATGCTGAATCCATATCGAATGATGAGGCGGCGGGTCCGTTGCCAGTGGGCGCTGGGCGCTTATATTTATACGATAGTAGATGGTTGCTATCGCGAGTCAGCACTGCGGTTCTACTGCGATTATGGATCCTGCCGATGCCTAATCTTCGTGTACAGAGGGCATGACGGACAGAAATGCCCCCTGTTTTCTCGGGTCTCCGAGTCAAGAGCCCCACTGACGGTTAGATTGGAACCACCTGTCATTCTCTAACAATAATCCCCTGACTCCAACGCCAAGTTGATGAATCAATCTCAGATGAAGTAGGTGATATTAGTGATCATTCGTCGGTAGATATCTTGATTCAACACTAAGTCAGGATTTACGGTAAGATACTGTGTATACGGAGGAGAAATTTGGCGGATAAGAGATAATACATAAACTTGAAGTTTACAACGCGTCAACATAACCTAAAAAGCCATATTCCTCGTCTTCAGATCCCCCATAACGCCCCTCCTCTAAGTCGTCTTTCGAGCTTTGCAAAAAATTGGTCAAGTCAACCTGACGGTGCTTCTTCTTGCCTGCCGTCGTGTCACTTTCAAACGCCTGGTCATCCTTGTATTCTCCGCCCGACTGGCCGGGCCAGCGGCCAACGTTCTCCACTTGATAGTTGTGTGCGTTAATGCGTCGATACCCAGCCTTCCATTCCTTGACCGCAGCCTTTTGCTGGGCTGTAGTCTTACTCTGGGAAGTCTTGCCGTTATCTTTGTTCCTGAGAGCGCCATATATCTTGAAATTACCAAAACAGTCGGTATCTATCTCGCCTTCAAATAGACCGCCTGGAAGGAAGGTGACGATAGCGCGGTTTGACTTATCATCGAAGGTCATAATGTCTTCTCCCCTTTCGCGCCCACGATACTCGAAGTGGACCTCTGTGTTCAAGGACTTGGGCACTGGGTTGATAGATCGCATGAACCCTGAAAGAAGCCCAAAGTCGAACGAAGCCCAGAGGTGGGATGAGGTCGAGGACGGGTACACCTCGAACGTGAGGGAAGAAGCTGTTAGCTCGTCTTCGAGACTATATTCGATCTCGTCCACTTTCGAAGGAATCTCGACGTAATATAGTCCAGTCCAGGTCGAGCGATCGACGCTCGGTGGCTCTGAAATCGTGTTTTGGTCTTTGATCAAGGCAAGTTCGGTTTCAACAGCATTGCGAACGGTAGGCGATTTGTCCAGGAGATTTACCAGGAGCTGTCGGGCTTGGACAAGAGACAGGGACGCAATTGAGGCCTGCATTCCGTTGAGAGTCATCTTGGGTCGAACATCCGCTGATTTGGGCTTCGGCATGTTGAGAGCGTTAACTCTTTGTTCTATAGACAGCGCACCGCCCGTTTGTTTTTTTGGACTCGGAGCTGGGGGAGGGACGACAGGGTTTGGTTGTCGGGCGCGCAATTCTGCCTCCTTGACCATTTGAATTCTGAATTCCTCGTCGCGTGTTTCTCGAAGTACTCGTAGACGCTCCTGGCTGGCTGTATACTCCGTATTGAGTTTCTCCCATTCTTTCTTCATCGCAGCCTCAAGATCCAAGATCGCTTTGGGGACTTGAAGTGTTTGGCTATCACCAAAAGCCGCCAGTAACTTCTTCTTTGCTGGAGCCTTTGTCTTGAGTGGCTTGAGCCCGTAATGAATCATCTGAGCGGCGTAGTAGTGTTGTTCGGGATCCTTGTGGGTGTTCTTGGGTTGGTATTTGGCCACCGTCCCTGCCTTTGTCATCTTCACAGGCGGTGGAGCATACGTGAGCAGACGATACAGCTCAGCAGGTTCTGCTCGAACGTGACGTGGCCAACGATCAAAACTGGTATAAAACTTTCCGCCTTCAAACGTGAAACCATCCCGAGAGACAGAAGGAGGACCGTCACGATTGGAGTCCCATGAATCGTCTTCGGATAAGTAGTTCATGTTCAAGATGCAGATGTCGTGCGTTTGTGGTTGTAGTTGCGAAGAAAGAGTTGAATTTGATTTACAGGCTCAAGTTGTTTGTCAAAGCCTGTTTGTCAGAGTTTACGCGTACGCGACGCGACGCGACCGTGACATTAATTAGTCTGTATCGACGTGATTTGTGACAGCTCTAAGTTTCGGTCACACAAATGGTTCAACTTGGGTTCAACATGAATTACAACATAAATTAAGTACAACATCCATCATGATACTGATACTTTCCTTCCATGCAACTAAACAGATACCTTTCCTCTTCGTTTATTTCCTTCTCTTTACGCGTTTCCCCACATCTCTGGAAAAATTCCAGAGGCAACCATCGATGGTCTTCCACGACGGTCACTCTTCACCATCTGTGGTATCGCTTTCGGAGGCTTGCTCGTATCGGACTTTCCCTGCGTAATGACCCGGTCTTATCCTGGATTCCAGAAAAGAATTGTACACATTAATGTATCGCCATTGACGCTTCCACGATCTGACTTTATGCCGCTCCTCTTGCACACTCCTCTTCGTTAGTTTGGCGAAGTTGCAGTTCAAGACCTCAATGGCGCCGTATATTGCGAACGTCCCAAAACAGATGTCGCGTACTTCGCCTTCAAGAAGTCCTCCTGGAAGAAACCGGATAACAGCGCGATTAACTGGGCTGAACGTCATAATGTTGAACCGGGAGTCGCGACCGCGCCATTCGAAATGTATATCGTCGTCGAAAAACTCTGGAGGCGCTTTTATCGATCGCATAATACCCCAAAGAATCCCGAAGTCAAATCTCGCCCATATATGAGAAGACTCCCAAGAGGTGTACACCTCAAAGCTGTAGTTGGGCCTGTTACCATATCCGGTTTCCATCCTTGGACATTCAATCTCGTAGAATCCCATCCATTCTGGAGGATCAACGCCGGTCGCTGGGGGGAAAGCAGCTCGGTTTCTTGGACCCAACAGAAGCCTCTCTTTGGAGAAAACATTGCTCCTCGCTGGAGGCTTATCCCGACGGACGAAAGGGACTTGTCTCGCTCTGAGTCGATCTTCCTTCAGGTTCTCTATCATGGCTCGGATTTTAGTTTTTGGTATGGACTTCTCCTTACGAATCCACGGAGGAGTAGGAACTCGACGAATTCCCGGCAATACATAAGGTTGAAATAGATTTGTGTTCGAAGAAGATGGAAGAGCGACACTGAATCTGTTGAATGGTTGCTCGCCGATTAAGGGCGCTGTTGATCAAGTATGTGTTGAGAGACGATGAATTTTGAATCGTATAGATAACATACCCCCGGGCGTTTCGACCTCTTTCATCTTCTCGGCCCTGCCTTCCGGCGTCGATTCATGCCACTCTTCTCGCATCGTTTTTTCGAGATTTTGAATTGTCCAAGGAACCCTCAATGATTTTCCTTCCGGTCCTGAGAATGCAGCCAACAACTTGAATCGGTCCATTGCCGAGCTCTTTTCCCCCATGGGCCTCATCCCATAATGCAGGAGCTGCGCCGAATAAAATGATGCCGTGTAGTTTTTTTCCTCAGGCTGCAGTGGTTGGCCCGTTGAACGAATGTGGCTCGTGCCAGGACGCCGAGGATCCAGCGGCGCGTACGAGAGGATGTTGTAGAGCTCGTTCGCGTCCATGCGAGGGTGGAGCTGGTTTTCATACTTTGCGTAAAAGATCCCGTTCTGAAAGTCAAAGTCTTTTGGTTTGACAGCAGTGCCATCGAGGCACACCTCGAAACTGAACATCGACATCGTCGTTGAAAGTGTTCCGCTGGATGATGAAGGTTGGATGTAAAGGGGGATTCTTTGTTATTAGCATCCTCTCTCCAACTTTTAATAACGAACACGAAAGGGCTTGGACCCTCGGACTGTGGTGGCATTGGACAAGGGTTATCCAGACCACGTGGTCGCGTTTCGTTTGTCAGAGCTGGTCCTGTTCATGGTGTTGATTGACAATATAGGGCGTTATGGGGATTTTGAGATGGTCTACAACATGAATAAAAGGTAATACGTATCACATCCTTGTATATTTTCACGGGCTTCATGGTTTTCAGTATTCACCCTCGCTATCTTCTTCGTAGTCCATTTCTTCGGAGTTTTCCTCCTGAGAGTTTTCTTCAGACTCTTCCTCTTCAGAATCTTCCTCTTCGTCATCCTCTTCATCATCGTCATCGTCCGGATCGGTATCAGGGTCGCGCATAAAATCCTGGAAGTCGATTTTCCAGGGCCGCTTTCCTCTCCCAACGGTCGTGTCACTGTCGAACACCTCCTCGCCTCCGCCTCCGCCTCCAGAGCCGCCTACCCACTTTCCCCATCTTGCACTGCTCTCGATTTCGTAGTTGTGCTCGTTCAAGCTCCTCCATGTTTGTTTGTACGATCGAACCTCCGCCAACTGCCTCTTTACCCCCTTTCTGGAAATTCCAGTGCCGTGGTCGACTCGAATCGAGCCGTATATCTTGAACGTTCCGTGGCGAGGAACAGAGATCTTGCCGTCAAGTAAGCCTCCTGGGTGGAAGGTGATGATCGCGCGATTATCTTCGTGAAAGTACATGACATTTTCACCGGATTCGCGACCACGCCATTCAAAGTAAACCTCGGTGTCAAAAGAAGGAGGGGGAGCGTGGATAGACCTTATGACTCCTGAAACAACCCCAAGGTCAATTGATCCCCAGAGATGGGAAGAAGTGGACGATGGGTAAACCTCCAAGGTGTGTCCCCGAGGAGAATCGAGACACGGGGCCTCGATATCATACAATCCTCCAAACTGTGAGGGGTCGACTGCAAGGTTTGCATTGGGACTGGTGGTGAACAAGGACAGTTCCCTTGCGAGGACGCCCGTGACAGACGGCTTATCCGCAAGCGTTGTGAGCATTCCACGCGCTTCATTCGCTTTGAGCGACTTGATTCGAGAACCGATTCCGCCCCGCACGGCAAAGGTAAGTTCTGTGTCGTACATTTTCTTTGCAGCCGGCGACTTCTCCATGAGTTTGCCCAACAATTGACGAGCCTGATGTGCCTTGAGCGATTTTATTCCACCGCGGATTTCAGATGCGGACATGGTGGTTTTAGAGATTTTCAGCTTGTACATCTTGACCCACTCCTTTGGCGTTGCGACGATTATCTTCTCTTTTGGAGATTTTGATCGCCTCCGAACATTCCTCTCGGGCCCCAGGGACGATTGACGTGCGCGTTTGAGGGATGCGGTAGCATTCGCAAACGGTGCTGCACTAACTTTGGAGGAAGCTTGGTCGGCGTCCAAAAAGGCGTTCTTAGATGTTTCATCCAGCTCAATGTCGGCTTCAGAACTGGATTCGTCCGTGCTCTCGCCTCCACCGGTCGCCCATTTGGAGGAAGCCATAGCGTTTTGAAGTTCGATAATCGACTTCGGGACAGTCAATGTTTGTCCATCTGGACCCCCGAAGGATGCTAACAGCTGCTGCATCGACGAAACACCAGATTCTGGCTGCTTCAATCCATAGTGCACCAATTGAGCTGAGCAAAAGTCTGCGCAATACTCCGTGTAACCTCCAGGGAGAGACTGCCAGTCCCTTCCGGAATCAGACATAAGGGGGTGCGGGACCTTGTTGGTAAGATGCTTAAAGATATCGGCTGCATCCATTCTTTGAAAAAGTTGGCCGTTGAATTTCGCAAAAAATAAACCGTCCGTGAAGAGGAAATCGCCGAGTTTGCAGGCTGTTCCTGCAAGAGGGACATCGGGATTTTGAGGGACTCCCCTGCGAAGTAAGAGGGTTATGTCGGTGAGGTGAATGGTCTCCATGGTGGTTCGTTTTGAGGTTTGTTTTCCATTTCAATTTCGATTTCAATCATATGAGTGTTGTCGTCCAATGAAAAGAGGGCTGGAGTGTGACGCGTGACGCGCCGCGACTTAATTAGTCGATACACGTGAGCGTGGTTGGGTTGCCGAGACTTGCCGTCCCTTCGTTCAAAGTTACACTTCTACAGCTTCAAGCTCACGGCCTGCCTCTAGACGGTACAACAACAGAGTCAGGTCCAACATGTCTACATTTTCGTTCATTCCACGGTCTGTAAAGAAGCGAAAGATTGAAACAACATCGAAGCAAGACCAAGTGAGTGCCAGCCTTACTTCAATATCGACACCTGCTGGACCTTCCAACGAACATGAAGGACGATCTTCTGAGAATGGACGAGGATTATCATCAAAAGGGAAGGGAAAGGCGGGGAACATGGATTCAACCACCAGAGACGATCAACCTGATAATGTCAACAAGGGATATGATTTAGAGGATTTGGCGAGGGTTGTCTGGCTCTCCCTGTCGGATTATGCACTTTGGTCAGACGCCGATTTGCGTCGTAAGATTGACTTTGCATCCAACGCCGGACCCGAAGGCGATGGTTATGCTACGGATCCCAACCAGGCGGAGCGTGATGACGGTGGATGTGCGTTGAATCTTCATCTTAAAAGACCGCAACCATATTAATTTATTACAGATATCCCTCTCAGCTACCTCATGAAAAAGTCGCCTGCCTTTTTGCACGCCGCCTCTATACCTTCCTTGGTCGGACAACCGGAAATCGCATATGTCAAAGCAATACGAGCCCATCTCTCCGACCTCCTGGAAGTCCGTCTCATCCTAACAGATGAGGGATCTTCCTCTTTTGCCCCCAGCCGCTGGTCCACAAAGAAATCTCCAACAGGATATGAAGTCAGAAGAAAGCCCACACAGAATTGCTTCCGCGAATACGGAAAGACTGATTGGGACAAGCTAACTATCTACATGGTGCGCTTTCTTCTTCCAAATACCTGTCTCTTCTCCTGAAATTTACTGTGATTTACCGTTCTAGGAGAATATCCCCGCTTCGTATCGAAACATCTGCGGAGTTTCCAAATTTCTGTCGTCCCTCTTAGAATCTTCAGAAAACTCTGTCTCAAAAATCCAACACATTTCCTTTCCACCTCACCATAACGATCGTCCAGGAACTCTTCCCTCCTGCAAGGGTTTTGCGCTTGTTACTCTTTCTGTCGCCGAAGATGTTCAATTTCTCCTCGAGCAATGGCCCTGGGATGAAACTCTTGCAAAGGATAAACACAACCAAAATGACAGCAGTTTAGAGGATTCCGACGTCTTTCAGCACGATGCAGTCAAATTCGGCCTTCGTTGTCTGAGTAAAGGACGATGGGAGGAGCTCAGGGCGGAGTACCTACTTTACCGACAAAAACTCGTCGCTGAACTAGAAGCGGATAGCTTAGCGCAAGAAAAGATTCGCGGGAATCAAACCTCTATCCCGCAAGATACACCTCCCAAACCTCCTATCCAAACTCATATACAACGCCCTCAGCAATCTGAACCACCGCAACCCGAGATCCCATCATCACAGCCAAAATCGCAGGGGCCCGTCTTCAATGCCAGTTCGCCTTTCCCTCCTGAATGTCTTGTATTCGTGCGGAACGTGCACCCCGAGACGAATAAAACAACACTCCGTGCGTTGTTTTCTCAAGCATCAAAA
Source organism: Psilocybe tampanensis (assembly GCA_019904355.1). NCBI lineage: Eukaryota > Fungi > Basidiomycota > Agaricomycetes > Agaricales > Agrocybaceae > Psilocybe > Psilocybe tampanensis. The sequence continues at coordinate 48,821 of JAHXRV010002704.1, read as the reverse complement.
TTGGTGGAGGGTCAAGCGGATACCAGTGATGGCCTGGATTATGTGGATTATACGAAAGGCCTGGATTCAGTAAGTTGTTCTCATATTAGTGATTTGCTTGTTGTTCAACTCCTCTTTTCTTAGTGTTATCTGCGCTTCAGCTCGCCCTCTCATGCAGTATCCTTTGTCAAATACTTCAGTGACAACTCAATAACACAAACTTCCGCTCTTGATGGCGAAGGCAGTCCGGTCTCCGGAAATACGCCTCAAGGATCCATAGCACTCATCGTGATGCCCGAGCTCGTAACAGGAAAACGAGAGGAACTGTATTGGCAAAAAGTTCCCGAAAAGGTTAGGAGGCAGGCGGTACAAAAGGCTTTGAACGCGACACAAAGCTCTCGAGGTGGAAGTCACGACGCTGCGAGTCATGATGGACAAGGCAAAAAAAGAAGGAGAGGTAAATAGCGTAATTTACGTACCTTTTTTTTCGATATGTCATTCTGTGACTGTTGAGTACTCCGGGTCCCAAGTACATTAAATAAAAAGATTTCGTACTCCTAGGCAATGGGAGGCAGATGGGAGGACGGTTCCTCGAAAGTGGCACTACCGTAACATGACGACAGTTTGACCCCACGTGGTAAAAACTTCCTAATCTGGACAAGTTCATTTAACATTGACTTTCAATGACTTTCCAACTTGCTTCATGACTTGAACCACGATTCCCTGTTCTCTGCGCTACCCTCCATTCTATTCTTTCTTCTTATGTTCTAGCCTTCTTACGACCACCCACGACAGCTGTAAGCCACCTCTTCCTTCCAACTTTCTCCCAATCGCGCGTCTGACCCTAGAATTTTGGCGTTCAGATCGTTTTACCAACATCTATTCCAGATTCTATACATATACACTGAAAAATGGGCTCCGGACAGTCAAAGTTTGGCTTTGGGAAGCAAAAGCAACAATACCCTTTCCCGATGCCTACATTCCCAGGCTATGGACCTAGTGGCCAGTATCCTCAGTCTTACATACCCCAATATGGTCTCTCTGGATACCCTCCTGTAATACCTCCCGGATTTCCGCAACCACCACCAGGTCCACATCAAGGAGTTATACCACCAGGGACATATGGACCGGGAGGGTTCGTGCCACCGCTGCCACCTCAACGAAAGTCGACGCATAGGGATAGGCGAAGCAAGAAGCGGAAATCGAGTAGGAGGAGGACACATTCGGAGAACTTTGTGGGAGGTTTTGCGGGTGAAGCACCTGCACGACAAGATGGTGCGTTGCTGTTGTCTGATTTGTGGCTGGATGTTGAATACTGATGGGCGGTAATAGCTGGACCAAGACGCGCAAATTCTGAATCACATCATCGGAATGACGGACCTTCGTTTCCTGTTCCAGAAATTCCGAGTTCGTACTCTTGTTCACTTACCATTATGAGAAGACAGTAGCTCACCGTAAAATCTACATAGAAATTGTTCCCCCGACCCGTCGTTCATCAAATGTCGGCAACCGAGCCCCAACGCCATTTATTCCGAATTCAAGAAGGTATGACGAAGATGACGAAGAGGAAGACGAAGGTCGTGAAAGGTCCATGCCCCGGAGCAATTCAGCCATCCGATTCCCCGAGCCTCATCCAATTGATGGAAACATACGCAATGTTCTCGAGCCTCTTGATAGAGAGAACAGTGCCAGTGCAGTGTATGGTCCTCCTGGACCACGGCCCAAAACGCCACTTAAGAATCCTTTGCCCCCACCCCCTCGAGATATATACGACATGACACCCTACCGAGCTATTGTCAACCTCCCACACACTACTGCTCTTCTCGCCGGACCTTATGGTCCCCAATCTCTATCATTCGCAAATGCAGCTGCGGAAATGGAACCTCCAGCTCCAACAAAAGTCAAGAGAAACAAATCTGTAAAAGGGATCCTACGAGCGTTCAGCAAGAGAGAGAAGGAGAAAGAGAAACCCAAAGACACTCCAAGTCGAGTATATGTTCCAGTATTCGTGGAACACCAATCGGGTGCGCCGACTTCAAGTCAGCTAACACAGGCTCAAGTAATCCCAAATGCCCAAGGGGGCACTACAATCCAAGTGATGGTGCCTCAATCCCAGCCTCCACAAGCACCGATTCCACAGACACAGGCGCCTGCCCAACCACAACCAGACCTCCGGCGATCTGCTTCCCAACACAGTCGGATGCCCAGTGGCCCCAGCATGCCACACCCCGACTTTCCTTCGACCCCACAAAACCATCCTGTATTTCCTTCTGCTCCACATCACGACGGCCCACCCATGTCTGTTCACACCTCCTCATCGGCACACACCCCGCCTGGACCATCCATCTCGCCTGTCCCGCCCATGCCCAGCGTTCCACCACCAGTGCGTTTTGGGCAACAAGATGCGCTGAATGGGTTCCTCAACCACTCAGTCTACCGCATCATGTATAGGAATAAGATCTACCCGACTGGGCTGCACCTTCATGAAGCGATGAAGTTCATTGACAATCATCCTGATATCGCCGAAAAGATCAGGGTGTGTGGGGATGTGCATTCTGTCTACCCGTTGTCCGCACAGTTCCAACAATTTCAGAGAGCTGACTGGGCGTCGGTGTATCTTCAATGTGTATGTTTCTTCCATTTTATCTGCTTTTCTTTGTTAAATCAACCAATTGACCTTTTTTATTATTGTTATTCCAGATGGAAGAAGTCATCACACTCAAAGTTGAACAACATCCTGATTTGCGCATCCTTCTCATCGGCACGGGTTCGGCAGCCATCGAATACACCGACGAGCACGACGAATTCTGGGGTACCGGACGGAATTTCACAGGGCAAAATCAGTTGGGGAAGGTTATGATGCGTGTACGCGAAAAGTTCAAGTTTCGGGATTGATTTGGGGGTTTTTTCTTTTTGCTTTCTTCCCTTTCTCTTCGATCTTCTTTCTCTTTTTCTTTTCCACTCTTTTTCTTTTCCATTAGTTTTGGTTGTTTAGTGGTTCCTTTTTTTCTCTTCCTCCTCCTCTTCCTCTATGCCCATATCCGCGCGATACCTCATCTCTCTCTCTCTGTATTTTCCTTTTGTTTTGCTACTCGTCTATCTCTCTCTCCTATCGGCACTCATCCACCACTCAATTTCCGACTACCCCTCTATGTTTTATGCTATCTCTCCCTCTTCATCTATTTCCATGTTTCTGCTTTCTGTGTATATGTAGGAATATAGACAAGACTACCCGTTTGAGTGGCTGTCAGAGTAGTAAGTAGTTACTGTAGTACTTTATGTAGGTAGCTTCGTAATGAGCATTCATTCATTTCATGGGATATACGATAACTCTACTATGTTGCTGTTGGACATCCAAATCGACAAACGTCTTCTATGTAAGTATTTACTTAGGTATTAAATATGATATATCATTATTAGATCGTCTTCATAGCTTGCTCTTTCTAGGTTGGGGCATCGAAGGCTGCATCTGGAGTTGCTGGCCGGATATAATTAGTTTGTGTGTTTCAGTGTCCCAGATCTTAATGGCATAATGTAGGGCATAGATAGATGCAGAAGAGGAGGGAAAGAGGGAGAAGCCGTCAGAACATAAGAAATATATGGAGAAGGAAAAGACTGACTTCGCATTGACAGCACCCGATATCTTTCTGTGCTGATATGGAGCGACTGACGATCCGTATTCTCGAACCTCTGCGTGATTGCAATAGAACAAAAGAAAGGAAAAGCAAAAAAGAGGGAGATCAGCCTCAGGAACGGTGGTCGTCAAAAAAACCAAAGGTAATAAAATACTTACGCAGGTGGTGGAGGATGATGGAAGACGAAATTGAACGTCTGTGAGACGCCGATTCGTTGTGTTTCGTCGTCAATGAGTCGGAGTAGGAGGAGAGAGATGGCTGAGCCCCTTTATATTAATGATAAGGTAGGGGCGTTTGAAGAGAGCACAAATATTAAATCAAAAGTCGTCCGGGTGGAATACAAGGATAAAACGCACTCATCCATGAGAAAAGTCATGCATCCATGGCTCAGGACGCCAGTCGGATCGCACATATCTATATCATCAACCCAATATAACACCACGTCAGTAAATGAACCAAAGCTCAAAGCTCAACACATCCCGAGTCCCGAGCACGCGAAAATTCAAACGCAAAAAAAAGGTTATCGCAGTACTCACCCGGCGTCACGTCAAGCTCACACACCATCCTCATCCCGACATTCAGCGGATCGTCGACACTCGGCTCGAGGGACACATCCACGATTTCCACTTTCGGGCGTACGGACTGCCCGAACGTCCTGGTCGTCTGTCTGCCACCCGCGTGTGCAATCGCCCCGCCGTCGAGGATGGAGAACCAGCGCACTGCAGCCTCTTTGATGGAGGAGGGGGCGCTGCCTGGGATGATGTCGGTCGCGGAGGCCTGCATGTCGTCGTCGGGGGAGTCGAAGGAGTCGAGGTGGTTGATTAGATAGACAAGTGTAAGGTCAGGTTTTCTTGTATTTGAAGGAGACTCGGAGGAAGATGAATCCGGAAGTGGTCTGTGAGAGGATGGTGTTGGTGAGGATGGTGACATTGTTGGTTGGGAATGGAATATACTATGGTACCACAGGAGAATCACACCCAAAATCGGGTTGTATCAAGGGAAAGGAACGACTGAGAAACGAAAGTAATGGCAGCAATCCCAGCTGGGTGATATTTTGGCATTCAGGGACGCGGGTCCTTTAAATTATCACTGTTCCTTGTCATTGATATCCGGCTATAGATATAGCCGGACAGGATTACGTGATCAGGCGCCCAGTAAACTCAGGCTTGGCATCTTCCGATGTGGTTCATCGAAGGTTCGCCTTGGGTTCGCCTAAAAACAACGGTTCAGATAGATGATCGCGGTCTACAAGATGTGGTATACATGTACTTAAAAATGTGTTTATCGCCTAACAAAAGAAATCCTGAAAAATTTGCCGAGTCTATGGCCAAGAAATATGGAAAAAGAAAATTATGTTTTGAACCTTTGCGAAGGTTAAAACCCTGCCTTTCGTTATGCTCTCAATTACAGCTTGGGTGTCGGGGCTTGCTGCGATGGGGATTTTTCGTCCAACCAGGGACCACGTCGCGAAGGGAGCATAGTCTGTTGTGTACCAGATGCGATTAATATATGGTTTTCCTTGTCCCATATCTTCGAAAAGAACTCGAATGAGCAAGAATGCCGACGGATCTAAACGCGTCCTTACTTCGCATTTTCCTGAATTCATTTCTGCTCCAGATGATAGTGAGGTACTAACGATGCGCAATTTTGTCCCTCTAGATGAAATGGGTAAGATTGACGAGCAAATACAGGACCTTCTTCAGATTGGACGTACATTGAGGCGGGCGAATGATAGAATGTGTTGATAGTCATCGAGACACCGGGAGGTGCGTTCAGACCTGTATGTGCATTGATGACCACCATGGACAATGTCGAACATCTAGAGAATTGTTATGACCTGAGGATCAGAGAAAAGTTGAACGTTGAACACTCACTCGTCGATAAGGTAAAAAGTGCACCCCTCGCTCAAAAGACCATTTCCATTACACATATCTTTCTCATAACGCAGACATCAAAATATGCTCTTTCACCACAAGAAGAAAAGAGGAACACACCTGGGGTGACCTCAATCTCCAAAATCACTTTCCCCTCTCCTTTCAGGGGGTCATCTGGGTTAGCGACGACAGACACGTCGATGACCTTGTTTCTCGACGCGATGCTCCCTGCAAACCCAGTTCCTTGACTCCGAAAGACAGACAGCCATTTGACGGGAAGCTCTTTGATCTCGATTGGCGTGTTTCCAGTGATATCTTTTGTGAGCTCGGTGGGCAGACGTGCGCGTAGGAAAGCCTCTGTGCGCTCTTTCGATGCTAGTGGATTGGACATTGGATACGTGTAGATAGTTTACTGGCGTGCAAAGGTGAGAATAACAAGGGTACAGGTGATTTATGTCCAGTATTTTGGATCCGAGACGAACTCGATAAGATAATAAAACAGAGGAGGAGGAGCACGCATCATGGAGGAAATAATCACGGAAGAGTCGGTGTGGCCGCGTAGCCGGCCCAGCAGTCTTCCGATCCGGTGCAAAGCCGACTCGCTTTTTTTTTTTCTTGGCTCACCCAAGCATCGAACAGCCGTTATCGGTGTCTTTTTCTGTCAACATCCCAAAACGATTTGTGGGTCCAGGTAAATGCTGTCATTGACTTTTTCCCTTGAATTAATAGCCATAAACTTTAGTAGTTGAACAGCATGGACCACCGCGCGACGCGTTCACATCGTTATCTCCCAGATCCATCCTCGAAAACCTCCACACCCGAGGGAAAATGTCCCAAAAACGTCATCGCGAAACACCTAGTAGCCAACTTGGACGTCTCCCAAATCACGGGCAACGTCACGGACGATGTGAAAAGATACTGTAGCGCAATCCTCCGCCATTTTGTAAGCGAGAAGGGACTTTCGTATGGCGCAGAGGTTGGTGCAGACCTCGCCCTTGCGGAGGTGAATATTCGGGATTGCCTGACTCCTGTTGGTCGAGAAAACAAGGGCGGTGCTGAAAGCGATGAAGCTGGGTCGTGTATGATCGCGGAAACCGTTCTCGAGATAACTTGCAGTCAAGGTAGGTTTGGTGTTTACGACTTAATTATTTCTCGTACCAAAGAGACTGACGAGTAAATTTCCAGAAATGTGCAACGTTCTTGGAATCCTGCACGGCGCATGCGCGGCATACATCGTAGATCTGTACGTCCCCATTATGCGCTCCCCATCCTAGTCATTGATATCCGTCAAACCAATTCGCTCTAGATGTTCCGTTTCAGCGCTTGTCGTTCTGGGTACCCTCCAAGGGTTCGATGGGACGGGTGTATCTCAATCCATGAACCTCATTTGGCATCACCCCATTCGTTTGTAAGCCTTTATCCTTTTACATAGCACAATATTGGAATTTTTGGACCTGACATCGTATCTTCTAGAGGGCAAAAAATCCGAGTGGTGTCAACTGCCGTTTCAGGCCAGTCCAAAATAAGGACCATGCGATCGGAGGTTCGTGAAGGTCCCTAGCTCGATGGTCAGTTATTCACTCATCATTCCATCTTTCCTAGCTGTGGGCAGACGGTCGCTTGTGCATATCTTCTGTTCATTCCACCGTCAACGTCTCGCGTTCCCATTCCACTTGTCCCCTTCCACATATCCGACGCCACGAGTCATCTAAAGCCAATCCGAAACTATGATCTCATTTTTTTTTGCGTCGCCAAGTTGTGGCCCAACCCTCTTGTTATCTTCTTTATCTTGTAACGCCATCGTATTGTTTTCGTTCACCATACCCTTGTATCAATACCACCGCGTCCCTTTTTTCTTGTTCTCTATTGACCGATACGGATATCCTCAATACACATCTTGGTACACACAAATCCCTCCATAGTTCCCAAAGAGAGATCTCGAGACCCGCACGGCCTTATCACTATCCCGCCAGGTCTCCTTTTCGAGCACAAAAAGGAGCCTAAACACAAATCGGAACCTTCAGCTCTCCGTTAATTTGGCAGAATTGTCATACAGCAATTGGACGCCCATCTCACTGCAAAAGGCCATGTTGGCCCTATGTGAATAATAACGGAGGGCTTCATTGGGAAGAATTGACCATGCAGCATGCTGTGCTATTTTTAGCTCCTTTCACTTGTCTCAATTTTTTTTGTTTTGTTCGACTTTCAAGATCATGAATGCCAGTGAGAGAGGTCAATATATTTCAACGAGCGTTACCAAGTCAGGCTAGCTTTGGTTTTGGTCTATGTCATCGTGGATTTGGTACGCGTTTATGCAACTTGAACGCGTTCTTTTTTTTTTTTTGTTTGCTGCCAGTGCCGCTCCCCGGCCAAAAAACAATAGTGCCCAGGTACCGTGTGCAGGCGACCCTCATCATGCATGACGCATGATCAACAAAGCATCAGTGTGGCCCACATCACCCTACCCATGGTATGTACTGGATATGGAAGACAGTATTCGGTCTCTATTGTTAACCCTGTCTTGCATACTTTGTCAACACGAGCGCTAACGCTGGACGCTCGGTCCCGCCGTCGCGGCCGATCATCGATCAAGATTGTGGCGACGCAGTATGGACCTTGCTTGGACCCTCCACCCGCCTTGACGCACAAAAGTGCCACTGGCCCAATCCGTTATTTGGACAATTAATCTATTGTTACCCACCTCCCTCCACCTCCCCTCAAGCCCGGGGGAATGGGGGTAGGTTTTTACGCGATGACCGAAATCATTCCATTGTCTTGAATTAATATGGTTAGCAGGACGTCACAGCACCGCAGCCGCACCAAAGCAAGCAAAAAAAAAAAAAAACCTATAAAACCCACACGCAAATCGCTCGAGTTTCTCCAGTCGCACTCACCCCGCAACTACCAAGCCACCTCCAAGCACAAATGGATTCCTTCTTCACCACCTTCACCCACGACAACACCGACGTCCCCTCTAACCAGGAGGGTAACGGACAAAGTGGAAACGCCTACTGCGTCATCGCTTAAGCGCTCTGGTCCCCAGGAGCCGCTTCAGCCATGTGGTGCAGTTATCAAGCCCCACTCATATCGTCAGTCGATTTACTTCCAACCATCCTCCCGACCTTCTGACTAACGTTGGGTTTGGACTTTTTCAGACTCTTCCCCCAATAATTTCCATAAATCTCCGATAAATCCCCCTTTTATTATGCAGACAATGCATTCTTCTTACCTTACCTTCGATCTTCATAACCGTATTCCGCTTGTAAAGTTTGCTGGGATGTACTGTATTTATTGTACCGCACATATAATCCAGAAATCAAACTGCAATTAAATGTAACCTAAACCCTGTTTCTAAAGATCAGTGAAGACTCCGCCTGGATTAGGCGCTCAAAAACAAACATCATGCCGTCTGTGCTTGTAAGAAGGCGCGCAGCTTATCCAGAGCCTTGTATCTATGCGAGATTTTGTTCTTCTGATCCGACGGCATCTCAGCGTATCTGAAATTCAAATGTTCGTACATCATTGAGATGATCGTTAGCGAGTTGACACGAGAGAAAAAGTGATGATGTAACGTCAAAGGTGAACGAAAGTGTCAAGTACTCACGTCATTCCTGTCCCAAGAGGCTCGAAGACGGCGTCCCAGCCGAATATCGGCGGACCGCGCGCGGGCACAATCGTGCCTTCCGTCCTGCCTTCAAATATAATGGGCTCAGTTCCTGCGAGACAGAAAAAAATCGGAGAAGTCGTTTAAATTATTCGTTTCCAAAGAGAAGGAAGGGAAAAGAAAGAACCTGGTCCAGCGCTATAAGCAAACGTACAGACAGCTTCAGCCGCGCGTGTGTCGAATCCATCAAGGAGCTTGTTCAGTCCCTCGTGTCCGAGCTCTGTCAAGAAGTACTTGATGTACGGCCCTGGAAGTCCTTTAAGCGCGACGTAGCAGAGTGCTGTATCTTCCGTGATGCATGGTCCACCAATCTTTATTTATGGTTGCAAATAAAACGCCCAAAAACCAAAGACGAGTCAGGAAAAACAGGGAACATGAAAGCAGAGCAGACTGACCAGTTCAGCAGCCCTCCGACACTTGTCTTTCGCAACCTCGACTGTCGACCCCTGGATCTCAGGAACTAGAAATCAAGGTAGGTTGGGTACAAAGTTAAGTCTTCAAGTCAGACATCAAGCTTCACGATCAAACAAGAACGCACTGTCAAGGCTCTGGGAGTCAATGTCGATAGGATGTCCGCCGTCCGAGAGGATCTGCTTGACTTCCTTGAGCTTGTTCGCGTTTCCTGTCACAAACACTGTTCGATATGTTGCAAAGTTGTTCGGATTCAGGTTCCCGGTTTTGGAAAAGGAAAAGAAAAGGAATCATAGCCCAAGAGTTTAGCCAAATCTAGTCTTTCATTTGAAAGGTCGAGCATACCTAATCGTTTGGAAGCCATCGGACGTGTTCAGGCAAAGTTCAAGGACAGAATATTGTTTGTTTCACAGAGTCAGAATGAATGCGTATCTGTACGCACGCGTACTTGGTATGTGAACTAGGAAAGATAAAGATTAGAGCGAGTAGAGATGGATGACTCGATGAAATTACAAAACAGCCGGCAAGTTCCGATCTATGATCGATCCCATCAAGCCCCTATCGACGCGTCGACCGTCGACGCGTCTCGGAGTTCCAATTCTTTTGTAGTGAATCGGTAAACATTGATTTCAGAGAGAATTATCAGACAACGAGTAGATGGAACGCAAAACCTGTCATTATGGGTTGCCTCAAACCTCCTTCTTGGCCAGGTCAGATTAAAAGACGGCGTGGACAATGAATTGTATTTCGAAAAAGCATTCGTGGGTAATACATACACAAGCATAGATACAAGAACTAATATACAATAGCTTTAAAGAAAGCAGGCAATAATATATTCTATATTCTACATTCCAAATCCCTCATCCTCCACATCCATAACACCAAGATCATCATCACCCGCCTCGACGGCCTCCTCAAACATCTTTCGCAGTTCCTCAGGCTCAGCCACCAGCGACCACCCCGACACCCCTTTCTTCGGTACAGCCCAGAAGCTCGGGATCGCCATGTGAATATCCTCGATGTACCACAGTGTTTGTTCCCTCTTCGGTGCAGGTGGTGGAGGCGGAGGACCCTCGGAGTCTGCATGGACAGCATTTCCGCTGGGTGCACCACCCCGTCCTCTTCCTCTGCCCCTGCCTCTTCCTCTGCCCCTCCCACGCGCACCATGTCCAGACCTAGACGAAGAACCAGCCAATGGCGATAAGGGCGGGGGAATTGGGACGATCTGCACCCATGTCCCCAAGAGGCCCATCCCGACAGACAGACCCTCTGCAAGACGTGGCTCGACCAAAAGAGTGATATTGTCCACGCCCACGGTATGCGCGTACCGCTTTCTGTCGTTCTCTATTCGCTCAAGACGGCGTGCAACGCGTTTTTCGAATTCCGACTTTACGTCTTCTGGGTCTTGGTTTTCCTGATCTGGGTCTTTGTCATTCTCCTTCTCCTTCTCCTCACGGTCGAGATCAGCTCTCACACCCTGCTCTACGGTCTTCATGTCATCTGGTCCACACAATGTCGCCGTCTTATACTCTGACGCCAAGTCCATATCGTCCCAGTCCGCCCAAGGCTCCAATACCACTCGCGCAAACGCCCCTATCAAACTCTCTTCGACAGCCGTTGGTTTCCGTCCTTCTGGGTCCACGCCATAAACACCCCCCGCACCCGGTGCATAGACCGCCTTGACCCTCCTCACGCTCCTCTCTGCACATCCCACACGAGCATCCCACCCTCCTGCGGTGTAGAGGAGTGGCAAAACGGTCATACTGCCTAGGAGATTAAATAGGGTCTGTTCAGGAGGCTCGAGCCATTGTGAGCTTGTCTGCGCTTGAGGAGAAGCTGTAGATTGCTGTTCATCTTCGTCGTCGTCGTCGAGGGGTCGAGACCAATCTGTCGATATTGGAGGCGGAGGGAGAGGCGGCAGCAGAGAAAGACGCGTGACGTCATTGGGACCAGAATAAATTGGGCCCGGGCCGTTGTCCCCGGTGAACTTTTCTTTCTCATTTTTGTTTCGGTTTTCCTTGTCCTCCTTTTTCTCAATGACAATGGGCTCGTCGTCGTCGTCGTCGTTATCTTCGCGGTGGAGAGGGGGTACACCAAGTTCCACAGGGTCGGCAGTGAAGAGCTGGATATTTTCCGCCCGGAGCTGCTCTTCAAACTTCCTCAACCGTATCTCAAATTCGTCCTCCTCTTTCTTTTCTTCTTCTACCGCAAACACAGGTGTATCCGCGTCTTTCCACCTCGTACCCCAGAGCGCGCGAAACCCTTTCCCACCTTTTTCCTCAGGGAACATCCTCACAACCCACCCCGCACGTGGAATCTCCACCACCGCTTTCTGCGCAATTCCAATAGCTTTGACAAGCAGCCTTTCTGCGTTATTATCCTTGTGCCTCCCTTCCCTTGAGCTCGAACCCAAATTCAAGCCTGACAAGACCCCACAACGCTTCATAAACTCCAGCCAAAACACCACAAGCCTGCCAATCCCAACCATTCGCAAGGGGCTTCCCCACACTAACCCTTGAGTATATGTATAGCTCGAAAGAAATTCAGCAACAAACGTCGCTGGCTCAGCGAGAAAGTTGAGTAGGCGCGTTTGTCTGAGGTTTGACGCGAGAGAGAGAAGGAGTGGGACTTGCGACGCCTTGGAAATGACGATAGGGGATATGTATGGACCAATCCGCGATGACTCGTCGTTCTCGCTGTCGTCGGCATCGTCCTCGTCGTCGGTCATATTGGTGGATCCTTCGGGTTTAGGTGGATGGAAGAGAGCATACGGTGAACGGAGTGGCATTCTTTTTTGTTGGGTCGTAGCTTTGCCTTGCTTCTTCCCATTCCCTTCTTCGTCCGCGCCACTCCGTTCATCCTCAAATTCGTCCTCTTCATCAGAATACTTCGTGTGCAGGATCTCGTCATCTGATGATTCGTCCTCGGCTTTCCTCGTCGTGGACGTTTTCGTTCTTTCACGCGAATTGATATTAGAGCTTTGTCCTCTACTTGTATTATTGCCGGACTTTGGGATGTCCGTTCGTCGCCACACGGGCGGTGAGCCAAGCAGTCCGACGTATAACCGGAACTGTATCGAGAATATGTTCAGAGGGTGAATGGAACAAGAGGAAGAGGAGGAGTGGAACGCACCTGATCCCAGAGAAATCGAACATTGGTAGAGGCGGGTGGCCAAATCCTCCCCGTTCGAAAGTCTGTAGCAGCCATGTGTACTCTATCAATCGGAGTGAGGGAGCTATGGACAAGTACGTCAGTTTCAACCTTACGAAAAACAAAGAAAGCACTAGCACAAGCGAAAGGAGGCCAAAAAACTTACGGGTCATAGGTCCTTCCCCTCCTCAAATCCTCACCAGCAGCCCATTGCTCCCACCAGTCCTGATTCGCAAATAGCATCAGCTTTTGTTTCTTCTCCTCCAGCGCCCTCTCCAATGGGTCCTTGATCGTCGACAAATCCACCGGGAGCTTCACATTCTTCTGATTCCTATTCGTTGACGGTTGTCCATTCGCTTCACCGCCATCTACAACATTTGCATTCTTTTTCTTCCTTTTCCTCTTCCGCTTCCCCGCAGCTCCCCCTCCAGCAGGTATACCTCTCTCCCCCTCCCCCTCTTCACCTTCATCTTCACCATCGCCTTCACCATCCGCGGCCTCTCCATCTCCGGCACGCTGCCCTCCTCCGTCACCCTTGAACTTCCCGACCTTCCCATCCGTCTTCCGTGTATCTGTCACATGCCCGACACGCAAACGCACAGTGGGGATCCCCAGCCCGTCCAGCTCGACACCCGTCTCCGGGTCTGCGAAGATCTGAATCCCATGTTCTTTGAACTTGGACAAGGGAACTATCGGCGCGGATCCAGGCGGGAGAGCTGGGAAAGGCGGGAAGGTATATTTGAATTTCGGAGGGTCTGTGTCAAGTTGGTTGTTGTTGGTTGCTGCTGCTGCAGATGGTGCAGTTGTTGGTGGTCTTGTATCATTGTTTTCGGCTAGTTCTGGGCGTTGTGGCACTGGTGGTGCGAGTGGCGTTGGTTTGTCATCTGGCTGTCCTTGTGTCTGAATTGGGTTTGTTGGTATTAATGATGACGCTGATGAAGACACTGTCGCATCAAGGGTATCAAGAGTGGCCATGCTGATCATCGATGTAGGGTCCCACTTGAACCAATACGATTTGAATGCAATTCAGGTCTGGGAACGCGGTTATGCCATGAAGAGCCACAATTCCGAGTTATTAATTGTCTCGTGGAATATATGGAGACAAAAAGAAAGAAAAAAGACAGAAAAAGACGCGTCGACGAGGGATTGGAATCGTGATAAGATTCTCGGGGGTGATTGAAAGGGAAACAATTTCCTAAAACAGATTCCGGTTCGACTACTTACCATGTTCGTCGGCGTTTGCCGGGACAAGATATATTTTTAGTTGCCATGAAAAGTTGGCCAAAAAAATTCGAAACATCAAACCAACATTAAATATTAAGCATTGTACAACTACTACTCTGAAATTAATCCATCACATATCGATTCCCTGACTCGTCGAGGATAACCTTATCTCTCACCGCCCATTGTTCCCATTCATGTGGCAAGTCCTGGATTGAAAATGGCAAGGACGTTGGTCGAGACTTCTCCTTTAAATGGTCCTCATTCTGCTCTTGGGTGGCGGTAAGGATTTTGGTGTGCGTGAGCGCATCCAGAACATCGGAAACAGCGACAAAGCGTCCCCTCGTTCCATCTGCCAAAGGTCGTGGTATCACCCTGATCCCATACTTCATTCCTGTACCATTGCGAGCGAGGTCGGGCTGCAAATACCACTTATCCAGGCGATCATACCCTCCAGATTGTGGTCGCAGTCGCAAATCGGTGTCGAAGAGAAGGGAAAAAAATGGCGTGTCAACATCTTGTGTGCACTTCGAGTCCCGATATCTTGCAAAGCCGCCGCTAGCAGCACCTCCAAGGCTGATTTTTTTGAGGGATGTGAGTTTGCCGCTACCATCAACGACGGGCACAATGAGTTTGATTTCTTCAAGACTCCTCATCTTGCCATCGACCCCAGCCATGTTGTATGTTTTCAATTCCCCCGCATTTATACCAGTAACGTCATCCACCGCAAACTTCAAGTTGGAAATGAGTTTGACAAGACGTTTCATTTCTCCTGAATCCAGGTCCTCATATCCTTCCCAAGACAACGCTTCTGATGGGAACTGAGACGATCGCAGAAACTCAACCAACATCGCGGAAGCTTCACGCTCGGGTTGAGTCGCCACACACATCGGTCTCCAATGTTCTGGTGGACTGGATCGTAGTGTTTCTTCGCTGTCCTTGGATTCTTGATACATCTCCGAAACGGAGAGGCGCTTAGGATGATCCTGGCGTTGAACTTGATCTCCCCATGGCCATGGAGATTTAGGGTCGCGATAACGCCGTAGATCGCGTCCTATTAAAATTTATTAGAGGCTGATGCTTGTCGATGAAAAAACAGTCACCCACCTTGCGAGCCGATTTCTGATGTTTTCATCACCAAGGAATAAGGTATCATTGGTATATATGGCTACAAAACACCGAGAAATATTAGAAGATGTAATAGTTGCATACAATCCATTGAAAAATATCGACGACTTACAAGCTCCCTAGCCTTGAGAAATACCACATCTACAAATTTGCCAAAACATGAGATAAATCACATTTGAGGGTGTTAAAAATTGCCTGACCTTCTTCGTCGTGTATATCATACGCTGCCATCATTCTGGATAGGAGGACATTTGGTGGTGGGAAGACTTCATCACTCTTGAGAGGAAATAGGGTTGAGTACTGAGTCGACAGTCTGGATACTGACATCGGGAAAGTCACCTTATCAAGGAGAGAAATCCAGTCGTCATCTTCGGTTATGACCATCTTTACATGGGGCCTCTAATATTAATTGACAAAATCAGCGAAGAGCGTAAAATATCATTGTTGAAACATACGTGCCTCCCTCAAAAGAAATCGGTTGATGATCTTCGATGGATGGAGGCCCTGAACATTTGATAGTTAGTAGCAAAATCTTTGCATCTTAACATAGGCCAGAAATACGCACATTGGGTGGAGGAAAGGAAGACAAATGCACTGATCGCCTTGGCCGGTTGCGCCGCCTGGAAGGTGGGAGTAGCGCACCATGACTATCTGTCAACGGAATTGAGGCACCGCGAGTTGTTCCACCAGAACCAGCTCGACTGTCCCTTGTTCCACCCGAGGAGCTCATACTACTCGAACCGGAACTTTCCCCCAAGCTCGAGGACCCAAAGGAGAGTCGCGAACTAGGGCTACCCATCCCAGAGTCCGAATTCGACCCAGAAGACGCTTCATCTTCATACAAGTCAAGTCTCTCCCACTCCATCATCAACTTGTCCCATACATCATCCTGGAGGGTGACATTTATCGTCCGCACAAAGAGGCACTGGTTCTCATACGCATCCACTCCATCTGAATCATCGCCCTTCAGCTTCTCAACTTCATGGCTATCAGGGCCCGACTTGACCTCCGCTATCCCAGAATACTCCCATCCATACGTCGCCGGACCCACACCATTCCCAACATTCCTCGTCGGCTTGAATTTGAGACGAAAAGCGCTTTGCTCAGAGCGGTTTGCGAAAGTCGCCATACCCCAGGTCGTCGTCGATGTCTTTCCAACAACCAGGCGGATGTCACCGTTCCGCGCATCACGACCGCAGACTTCGTTTGCGTACTTGTACCACCTCTCTGCGTTTATGCGTACGTATCTGCGGAATATTGTCTTGTTTTTGAGGTCCGTCGAGTTGGCGCCGTTGGGCATAGTCAAGATGGCCCCATCCATCGCGGATGATTCAAAGATTAATCCTCTGAGAATAATGTACTAAGCAGGACCGAACACACGAAGAAAAAGAGTAACTCACGGGGATTCTTCGTCACGTCGAGAGTTAACCAAAGAACTAGCAAGAAAGCTGTTATGTTTAAATTCCACATGGGTGTTTACATCCCTGGTGTGAGGTCGGTCTAGCGGATGATACCCCTCAGGCATCGTAGGGAGATTGATTGAATATTCCGAATCGCCTTTCGGATGGTAGATGTTGAACAGAAAGTCTGTTCCACCAGAATCAGTAAGAATGATCGCATCGCCTATCCCAATTCCAGCTCTCTGGTATTCAATCGGTAGCGTGTTACTAGGCTCGGGAATCCAGAGGGGCGAACCGTGACCAGAAGTCAAGAGATGTCGGTAATAGATTTCTGAGCTCTTCTGTACTGGAAGAGGGGGAGGGGATGAACGAGGTGGCGTTCGGTTAACTAACTGAGGGTCTGGGTGCTCTGTGACCCAATTTCCATCATGTTGCTCCGAGATGCTCAAGGTATGAGGAATATGCTCTGCAAACTCAATTACTCAGCCACCATGGCGCTCTGCAGCTATTGTCATACTCACGCGGACTCCGCTGAATGTCAAAACCAGGAACCTGTTGAGAAATACTATTGCATGAGTTGTGTTCCTTTTGAGCAGGAATTCTCCTAGCAGGCACCGGTTCACGAACTTCGACGAGGCTCCCGTTTGGGCCAGGGCCTAGAGGAACCGAAGTGGCGAAGATTAGAGGTCGTATTACGGGAAGAGATTTCGAATGCGACTGACGATTAACATTGATGAAAACATTTCCCGTAGAGTGGTGGTCCCTATAAGAGCTGAAGTTACCCCCGGAAACTTCAAACCCGGTGGAAGATGGGAAGAATGATGAAGTTTGGTGTGTTTGAAGGCTATAGGAAACGATGGCGGTGTCAAATTGCGCAGAAAACTCAACCACGTCAACTAGGAGAGTGTAGAGAACGTACTCTGTATTCACTGAACCCACTTCGCCAGCTACAACTGCTTGAATATTACGGCCGTTCCGCTTCGAGACTGGACGGCTCTGCGTCGCGTAGTTGACGGAAACCTGGTTTGGCTCGACTTCGATGTGGTCTGGGAGCTCTGGCCTGGAGTACAACACAGATCTATCTTCGTGTTTCTAGTAAAGAAAATCAAGAGTGGTGCGTGTAGTATTGGTATGACAAGACCGAAGCGAAGGCAGAAAGCTGGTTTCGCACCTGGTTGGCCCGTTTCTTCCTCGTCATATTGATTTATGAAAGTCGTTGGTCGATGGACAGTTACTAGTTATATGTTATAGTGAGAGAGGGTAAACCCAGCAAGGGTTGGAGCTGAAGTACGGGGAACGGCATAGGTCATGTTATGGAGACAGGAGCATCGCCACCCGCTGGAGTGTCGATTGGTTCACTGACACGAATATTCCCACGTTCTGGAATCAACTTGAACGACCGAGCTGGGGAGCTACCGTATTTTACCTACTACACAGACTGCTGTATGATGCTTGGACTCCATTCTCAAAATTGAAATCATGTACCAGCTCGTACGCTTAGATTTTCTATATCAGAAGTATGTTTGTCCAATTCAAGGTCAGAGAGCCTAGACTCAAAACTTGAAGTCATCCAGACTCCAATGTAGGCAGTGCAGAAGAGGTGTAAAGGGACACACCCCGGAATTGGCATTGACATTCAATTGATATTTCCCAATTCATTCAGACTCGGAAAAGTATGGAATTGCAACTACTGACACTTCAACAGAAACAGCATCGAAGCCTGAAATGGCTCGGAATCATGAGTCCGCAGTCTCTGGGGCCTGATATCACCCACCCCTGGTATTATGGCTCAAGGTTGACAAGGGTTGACAAGTGCGACATAACTGAGAGTATATTTCAGGCTTCATTTCAAGGCTGCTTCAGGAAAACAATTGACGATGCCATCATATTGGTGGCATGGGGGATCTTAACATGATACCTCAAACGGGCGCCTAATCAAGTCACTAGTATCACAAACGATACGCAATGCAATAAATACTTTCTTCTTGTAGACTTCATTTTTGCTCTTAGAGTCCTGACCGACAGGCCTGGATTTTCGCGGCATTTCTTGTATACAATTCAGCAAACATACTAAGGAAAAGATGACATAGTAGACTCAGGACTCACGTAAATATATTCCAGACTGAAGTCTGGTTCTTGTAAATGGCAAAACCTACATCATTGAAGAGAATCATTTAATGCCCAATGAGCTCATACTGCTGCAGTGCTGCCTTACCATCATTGGGAGTTGCCTGTAAAACAGTAAACGTTAAGCGCGCGTAGGGGTAAATTCTCCTGAGCCAAAACTCACACCGTTGAGAAGCGCGTCAGCGTATTTGATGACCCGATTTCCCCCGCTCTCCGTTAAACCAAGGGCGCCAAATTGCCATGGCATGATTCTAATAAGTAGATGGGCATCCGAGTCGGGAAACGGGTATCCCCGTAGTAGAATAAGTCACGTACCCTCTAAGAATTTGGTCAATCACTCGTATGGTCAACTTTGGCCCCAAGTAGGGATAGACAGAGTCCATAGTAGGTTCTTACCCATGTCCCGTTTCCAAAGCAAGATCTACCTAAGCCGGGTAAATCTCCGACTTGTTTTCTAGATGAAGCGTGTTAAATTCGCACTATCATCATAACAGGAGAGATATGACTCAAATAAAACTCACGCAGCCCAGTAAGCCCGAACTCCTCGAGGATGACAGGTTTGTTAGCCCGTTTAGCAGCTGCGATCCCAATCATTCAGTTTGAGTCCGCCAAGCGGGTCACGTAGACAGGATTATTACCCTCAGCGTGCATTTTGATCCACAAGAGTCCCCAATCTTTGACAGTAAAGTTGGAGCCAGGGAAGTCCTACATAAATTTGAATTATCCTCTTTGGCTCCACGTATATTCTGTAACTCGGCACTCACAAGTTGGGGGTACCATGTTTGTGGATACAGATGCTAAAGAACGAGTCAGCCAAATCCGGTATCCTCTAGGTAGATGTCCTCACATATGTGCCGAAGTCGATATTGTCAAGGAAAAGCTCCTCGTCAAAGTCTTCACCCGCTAATCAACGGTCAGGGCCTGCTTAGTGTTAATCATGTTATAGATACTTCATAGCTTACCTTGCCCATTGAAGTTATAATCCGAGACGAATTGTCCATCCAACCAGAAACCAATGTTCTGGTTCTTCTTGAAGAAATGACCTTCACCTCCGGTGGTGATCATATGTAAAGGGTCGCTGGCAAAAGTTCCCAAGAAACGTCAGAATTCAGATATGCATAAAGAATAAATGAACGGTACGTACAGAGAACGAATGAAGTCCGACTGCTGTTTGTACCACTTTGTAATGAGTTCGGTACCGGGGGCGCAATTCGGGCCAGCTGGAAGGTCGCCCAAGCATCTTGCCTCGTTCATCATCTCCCATGCGAAGATATTGGGAGAGTCCTTATACCGATTGACTATGGTGGTGACGTAGCGCTCTGCCAGCGTGGGACGAGAAATGTTAATGGAATAAATAATTCCGAGAGGATGGGTTAGAACTAACGGTAGGATGCGATTATCTTGGGGTCGGTGAAAAACACATCGTGGGTGTTCCCAGCTCCGGCAATCCAGTTGATATAGAGCTCAGATCCCTTTGAAATGTGACATTAAACCGAAACAAATTAAGGTTCCATATGTCGAGGAAGACCTACTCCATACCCAACCCTAACGGACGTAATGAACCCAAGTTAGACAGTAAACTTCGCCAGAAGGTTGAATATTCTCACCAGTTGTTGGTAAAGGCGAGAATAATCTTGATCCCAAAATCTCCAGCAGTTTTGACCACAAAATCGAGCCTTTGAAGTCCTTGCGGTCCGTCGTTGAGTACCCAGTCCGAAGAATTCCATACCTATATAAGGGAAGGAAATAAGGCACGAATTATGATCAATAGATGTTTAAGCATACCTGGTAGTACGTCAGACCAGACGCCTGTGCACCTGCTAACTCGGACCCGTTTATAGCGTTAAACCCCTACATGAATGGTGAGTGAGTGAGCTACGTTGAGAATTGAAGAGAGTTTTTATAGAGTACCCAGGTGCGGAGAACCTTGACTCCGGCATCCTGCATTTGCTTGAACGTAGAGCGGACGTCGTCCTCAGTTGTCAGAAGGGGTAGCCACTTTTCATTCCGTTAATTCTTGCCATTAGCATCCGAGTCAATCCCTTCAATGCGCCATTGGCGGGGAGCGACTCACATATGAGTTTGCTCCAACGAACGCCTACAAGTGCTATATCAATAACATAACTTAAAATCCTCACATAAAATGACAAACTTACAAAAGGCTTTCCGTCAACTTCGAACTCGCCATTCTTCTGAGTAGCAAATCCTTTGGGGAGCTTGAGTGCCGGTGAGGTGGCGGTGATCAGTTCGGGTAGGAGACCTAAGGTAAAGGAGAACAGAGCCACGCATAGTCTGAGTGTCGAAAATCGCATTGAGGCTCGAAGTTGCTGGACAATAAGTTGAACGTAAGTAAAGAACTTGGAATGTGAGGAAAATGGTCTTATATACCTTACACCCAGTCCCCTCCGAGTATCCCACATATCAAAGGTCAACAGTCTTCTACCGGCTTGGCCGGGCCACACATACAGATCTCTTTAGCACACCCTCTTGATTCTTGGATAGGCTGGTATGACGGTAGTACATTTCGGACGATTGCTTTGGACAAACCTCGGATCCCACCCGGTTCGACCGGGCCGGCCACAAAAGCAACACATCCGACTGGTTCCGTCGTATCACAACTGATGTATCCGTTCTCACTTCTCGAGATTCTAAATCTGACGCAAGAAGGGCAGAGTTAGGCACTCGCTCACAAGATCGTCAGACCGTTCACATAGTGGGACCAAAATGGCGTGTATCTTCATGACGTGCATCCAAAGCAAACGGACGCTGATGAGACATTGGGCCAACATCGGGCAGTGGTGTAAACGCCCAGAATATCTCCCTATGAATAGGTAAGGCTGTTCAAGATCATAGATTGGTGGGAAGTTAACAGGTCTGTATGCATAGCCATGTATTATCTTGGGAACAAAATCGAGAGTTTCCACCTCTTCCTTTTCTCTCCCCCCTCTGGACTCTGTTGGCTGGATTTCTAAAGATTTCTAAGCCTTCCGAAGCTCGAAGACCTAAACAACATGTTAAGGACCGATGAACGGAACCAAAATCCGTTTGTGTACGACAACGACATGAGTGGAAATTGGCCTATTGAGGTATGGAAAAGACTCGACGGTCCAGTCCTGTTGTTGTTGGTACATAACTAAAGTCTTTTCCAGGATGACAAAGAGGCGCTCAGTGGTCCTATTGTTCTATTGGAGCATCGCGGCCCTTCCTCGCCTAGCCTTCTTCAAAATTATGGCATCTTATTAGACGAGAGAAGAGAATCACATACACGAGCAGTGCCAATCTCGGACTGGGTAGAGAGATCACCTGTCGGGGTAGTAAAGTCGGCACATATGGAGTGCGTTCCTTGTTCCTCCCTTGCTTTATTCAAGCTCTATTGGGTGCACGTCTATCTATAACGTGCCGCCCACTTTACCGCCCAGTATGAGTGATATAAATGAATACAACTCTGATTAATAACTTTACCTAGGCTTCAAGCGAACCAGAATTCTTCATTTTTCCACTCTGCGAGCAACTTCGAGGTGGTTGGAAGCCAGTTCACTTCTTTTCGAGACCATATTTCTACCGGGAATGTTTTCATTAGTGTCCATCGTGAGTTCAAACATTCAAATATTCAAGGCTTTCGCTGGCATTTCTAATACTGAGTCTCAAAAACCACACTCTAGCGGGATCTAATGATACCATCTCTGTCCATCCACGCTCAGACAAAGTCGAGATCAGCCACTTGAAAGGCCCTATGCCAAGTAGGTGACGACACCTTCGCATCTTCCTCGCTAACATAACCCACACTCCTCATCTTAGTGCGGAAGAGCTCAGAAATTTACTACCGACACCTCCTCACCCTGGGACATGGGTCTCCATTATGGATCCCAGAACCCAGCAACTCTCTCCCCATTGAGTACCAAAAGGCCGGTATCGGGATTGGTGATGTTGGTATTCTCAAAGACTCTGGCGGATTCGACTTCTTGTTCAACCTATACCAGCCACACAACAATCCCGAGCATACCATTAATCCACGCGAAATGCCTCCGGGGTTTTGGCCGTTGGATCCTCCAGACAAAAGAGATGTGGACAGCCATACGGTTTTCAAAAGTTGGAGCTGCCTCACTAGCTCTCATGTCCATTCACACCAAGATGGATCTTCGTACGTGATACTTTCTCTCTTTATCTGTATTTGGTCTCATTTCAAGTCGGTCTTGTTGCTGTTCTAACTTCTTGCCCTCAAATATTCAGGGGATTCGTCTTTGAATCGTCTGCGGAGGATGGGGCCATTCTGACGATGCCAAACGGTGCAAACTCGATGGACCTCGACAACATGGCTGCGATACGTAAGTATGTTAGCATGAACGTGAAGCAATGGTACATGTACGCCAATGAAGTACGTGGGCGGAACGCTCGAAAAGGTGACCTCCGACTCGTCATTGGAAAGACCTCAGCGACCACCTGGGGGATGGCCACTTTTACGAACGAGGCAGTTCTCAAAGAGGGGGCAGCCTCCCGCCTCAAATTCAAGACAATTTCGAGGAATATCCGAGGTTGCGCAAGTCCATGGTATACATGGGAATATTCCGGACAGGCTGAAGTCAAAGCGGGGCCCGACGAGCAGGAGGTCGAAAAGCTGAGGGAGTTCGATCGGCTCAAAGGTGAAGACGGTCAAATTGAGTACCAAAATCAATGCTTGTTCCTCCGGACGATCAACGTGATGCTTGGGGATGCTGTCCACCCTTCACATGACTCGCATACTCCTCAGCGCTTTGAGGATATGGGAAGAAAAATCGCCCAACCACGACCCCCTCGCCCTCGAGGCCCTAGACCCCTCAGCAAGTTGCGTAAGCTTGCCAATCAATTTGGGAATAACGAAATATTGTTGATCATAAAGATATGGCAGGACGGCCGAGTCGTTGGCCAGCTGTAACATCGCCTTTGATGTGGAGTGACGATGACCCCCTCCCAGTTGACACGTCGAGTCAACCAGATCACAGACCCATATTAACATTCTCTCCTTCGCCGAACAGTGTTTCGGCATCCCACAATGGTACTCAAAGTGTTTTTGCGCCACCGGCACAGGTAGTTGATCTGACACATCCAACCCAACCACCTTCAAGTTCACTGAGTCCTCAGAGGCCTACCGCAGAAAAGCCAGATGAGTTGGGGGGTCAAGAAGTGAGACCGAAGCGCTATCCTCAACCACGACCGTCATATGTCACTGGGTTGCCATCGGGCATGTTGAAATCAAGTCGCTCTACGGGCAAGACATCACCATCACGACCGCCGCAATCGACAGGGGTGTCAAATGCACTATCTTTACCAAGACTATACGGCCAGACTGGGGGACCGCCACCGGACAGACCTATGGCTAGGGCGTCGTTTGGCATAAATACCAGGAGTGCAGGGATATCGAGGCCGCAGCGTGTCGTCCAGGAGGCTCAGACGTTGACGATGATTCCTCGTGCTGAAGATACAGTTGATACTGGCTCGGGAATTGAACTTGAACCAGACTTCGCGTCGCTGCTACTGCCACCTTCATCATATTTTGGGGATTCTTCAGTCTTCACTCCTTTTGATAGTGACAGTGACTCAACCACTGAGCCCTGGGCCATTCCGGCTCTGGTGTCAGCGTTGCACCAACCAGACGCTGCTCAGATGGCCAGTGGATCACGTCGTCCTTCAGGTTCGCCAAGTCCACCTAACTCTGACGCCGACTTTGCGAGAGTGGCTGGGCAACCTCTGAACGGTGTACGTACCATTTTTGTATTGGATTACATTGTTTCTTGGTATTTCATTCATCCTTGAACATAGGACCTTCACCCGTCGAGGGTCATCAACGAGTTCCTTCTGCGGAGCGTGAGTACTACTCTTTGTGGGCAGGAGTTGAACTCAACTCAACTCATATGGTAATAACTCAGGTTCCAGGAGCCAGTATGGCTATCACGGAGGATAGAGATTGGATCTCGGTCCTCCAGGAAGTGAGTTACGATTTCCCTTGTATCATACCAAGTCCAACGCCTGAAGAAACTCCTCCGATCTTTGGCTCATTTTTTTTTGTTCTATCTAGAGCGATCAAGTGTTCCCGTCGGATGATGTCTTGTTATCGAGAATTAAAGATATGTATGTGGTCTGTGAGGAAGAAGGTCAGAGTTTCATTGACGGGCTGATGTCAAATCACGCTAATGCCTTCTTCTAATGTTATTAGGTGTTGTGTTTCTTCAGCGGGGACGGGGAGGAGCTATCTAGACATCCAACTCAGAAATAATCTCTTGCTCCTGGGTGTTACTGATGGAAAAAATTCAAATACACAAGTACCGTCAAGTCACAATTGATAAGCCGATAATCCGCCGCGATGGGCGCTTATTCGACCATCAACCTACTCCGTATTCGATGCTGTCTATCAAAAGGTCATACATAACACCATCAGATTATCTGATCAAATTACACCTAAGTATGAGGGCGGCTGGCCAAAGAAAAGATGAAAAAGACGAAGAGGCGGCTGACCGAGTCGACTGCCAGTGGCAGAATGACAGTCAGCCAGCCTCGGACGTCGGCTAAAAAAAAGCTTTTCTGGAATTGTATAAAGAGGGGATGAAAGGACGAGACCTCTTTCTTCTCCATCCGAGTCACTGCCCCAGTCTCCGTCAACTCCAGCCATGTATAGTATACTACCTCTTCAACAACACCGATTCCGAGTCAGGTTCAGCGCCCCACTGGCAAGCCTCCGTCTCCGTCTCCGCCGAAGTCACGGTGCTGATCAACCTCACCTATGCCTCACCTCACACCGACACCACCCACTTGCACCCGTCACGCTAAACTCCCATGGTATACTGTACCAACAAGGCAGGCCACGGGCTACATAGTGCTCTTTCGGACTCTCGAGACGTTCCTAGAGTCGGGCTACGTTCAAGTTGGTTCATCTCTCGTCTCACCGTTACCTTTTTTTGCCTTAGCTTATGCCCTCGTATTCAGCCTATCATATACCCCTGCCTTTTCCCTGCTGTTATCATTCAAGCAACCCTCCGAGTCCCGACTCGAAGGCGAACCCCAGCGGATGGTGTGCATGTGCGTCCAACAAAAGCAAGAGGAAATGGGGAAGTACGGGGGTCGATGATGAGTTTTTGGCATGGTGTGATTGTGTACTATTTTACATAAGAACAGAGATTTGTAGATTTTCATAGCCTGTTAGTTTCAGGTTATGGACATAATTCCGGCTGGTCGATGTCGATTGTAATTGTAAGGACATGTCCTTCCCAAAAAAACCATCGCGCTCGTTCGACGGCTAGTAATTAATGGACAGGTTTCAACTTGAGAGAAAATTCAAAGATCTTCGATTTTTCCTCGATGTGACTGCCCGTGTTTCTTCGAGGCAGACGTAGCCCGATGGACGATTTCTTGATCCCTGTACACTGTAACACTGCTAGCACCGTGCACAAACTTTCCAACCACCCCATATGCACGAGAAGACGAGGGCGGCGCCGGGCGCCTATTCGACAACCATGTTCACGTTCGAATCTCGGTCTTCCCGTTTAATAGTATAACTTGGCGAGACGTGAGTATTCCAGTATTCAAATCTAAACCTTGACAAAGTCACCAGCGTAGCTAGGCTGCCAGGGCTGGCTCGGGAAGAACAACAAAAAAAAACACCAAAGACGGTATTATCCGAGTCGTCGACGAGCCTGAGGCGGCTGACCGTCAGTCAGCCTTCAGTCCAACTTCAGTCAGTCAGCCAGCCAGGCTAGGAGAGTCGGCTAAAGCGTTTCTGGAAATGTATAAAAGAGGGAAGGAAACGACGAACCTTTTTTCTCTCCATCACGATTCACTACTAGCACTACCCCAGCCGTCACCAACTCCAACGACCACTCCAACCCATGTGTAGTATACCTATACTACCTCAAGGCCTCAACGCCAACGCCAACGTCAAGCTTCAACCTCACCTATGCCTCACATCCACATCTCACTGCAATGCAGTCCACCTTATCCCTCACACTCATCATGCACGTCCGAGTCGGAGGAGGGGAGAAGCTGCCAGTGACTACGCGAATTTTCGGTCTGCCGTCGACGGTCGAACTCATGCCCATGATATCATCATCATGCCATTCCTCGCACCTCCGATATTTCCAAAGAATCTTTAGCGATGCAGTCTGGAGTTCTGGCAATCGGAGGATCCCAGGCCTTGCTACGTTGCAGCAATCGATTTCCAGTATCGCGACGCGGCTGCGCGGCTGAAAGCTTTGGGTCGGGCCGCGGCGCACTGCAAGACAAGAGGCGCCCGTAGGCGTAATCCACGCTAAAAACAAGTCCTGGCCGATCGCGGAACTCGAGGGGACGCAGCTCAACCATTGGAGTCCTAAAAGGTTCAAAAGGCGGTCCGTCCCGACTCCGAGTCCCCCGCCGCAAGATGGCCATGTCTTTCTAACGTTGAGACGCCCCCACCATGCCCTATAGCTAGCTTCAGCTGCATTGTCTCCACTGCAGCACCTTTTTCGAACTGCCCCCGTCCTCCAACTGCGCAATGCAAGCGTTGGACTTACTTGGTCATTGCTCCGATTCCATTCCCACCCTCCGGAGTCCCAAGTTCATTCTCGCAGCGGCACACCGACGACCCGTCCGCGTCAGGCCTTCAGGAAGGTAAAACGCTCAAGGCTGCCGGTGGCGTGGAACGTACCTAGTTAGTCTCCGGGGCCAATATTCGACCGCAGCTGGCGAGCAATGATGCGATTGTCGCTGGAAATGAGTATCGGGGCCTAGGCGCGAGGGCATCTTGGATCTTTGTTCGGGTCGTCGATCCATTCCTCCGAGTCCCCCTCGACGGTCGTCGTGTCCTCAACTTCACCCGCCTTTGCCGCCAAACCGTGACTGTAACTCCAAGGCCCGTCACCCCACCACCCATTGTGTCCCCTTGCTTGAGACGCTTCGAATCCCGGAGGGACGATGACCATGTCATTATAATTTATTGTTATGCCCTTGCTTCGGGACTGGAAGTCTCCAAGGTTCGATACCATTGGAGAGGCTTTGGACATGGTCTTAGCAATGGAGGCCAGGGGGGACTATTCCTCCTGATTACAGTATCGAAGTTTGTATAATGTAAATGTACATACTGAGCAAGATAAAAACAAGATAGAAAACGATAAAAATGAGAGTGATAGATGGGTAGTAGTAGTAAATAAGAAAAAAAGATAATGAACGTGATCGTTTGAACTGGCAAAGCTAAACAAACGGTGAGCCCGAATCGCGCATACATACGGACATAGATTACAACGCCCCCTCTCTCCCATCAAAGCCTCACGCGCACTGCGCGCACGAGTCAATTCACATCTCCCCTGAGACGCTCGACCCAATGACCTCGCTCAGGGCAAGCGCTTTACCCGCTCTGACCCTCGACCCTCCCGAGCCTGCTCTCCCACTCGCACTCGCATTAACAAACGACCCCTTCCCAGGGCTCACCGTACTCCCTCTCCCCTCACCCTCACCCTCCCCCGCTTTGCGCACCCTCGAAGGGCTCCGCGAAACGATGACCACCTCCGGTACCGCTTTCGCCTTTGCATTCGCCTTTGCGCTCGTCTTCGTCGTTGAGTTCAGCGTCGATTGTGTTTGCCGACCGCGTGCACGCGGGCTGACGATGATGGTACTGTTGTCTCCAAGTTCATTGTCGGTGGCCATGTCCATGTCCATGTTCGTGGATGCGCGAGGAATTGGGATGGGAGGAGGAGTCGTGTATCGCTTCTCTTCGGCGTCGGCTCCCTTCGCTTTGGCTTTGGCTTTCGACTTGGTTTTGGCCTGAGGTTTCGTTTGGCCGTTGCCGTTGGCTTTGGCCTTTCCCTTTCCCTTGACGTCCGGAGAGCGCTTGAGTTTGGTCGGATCGGCGTCATCATCACCATCAACGTCCATCCCATTCTCGACTACGTCATCCCCATCGTCATTGACGTCATCATTTCCCTCCCCCTCCTCCTCTTCGTCTTCGCCGGTAACGAATTCGGCAGAGGTGATGCGCCGCTTCGCGCGTTTGGCCGGTCTCGTCCCTGCGCCAGCAACCGATGCTGATATCGACGCGGATGGTTTATGTCGCGCTTTACCGGTACCTTTAGCCTTGGGTTTGGCCGTCGATTTCTTCTCGCCATCGTCGTCTTCACCTCCTTCCTCGTCTGCATCAACCCGCATACCATCCCCGTCCTCTTCAAGACCAACCGCAAGGTCAATCCCGACAACCGTACTCATCGTCCTCTTCCTCTTCCTCTTCTTCTCCATTTCATTCACCCTCGCAATGGCACTCGCACTCGATTCAGCAGACACCGGCTTCCGATGGATCTGCTTCTGCAACCCCGTATTCGCGCTCCCCGTCGACTCGCGCTTCACATGCGCATGCGCAAGTGACTGTGACTCCGTGCGTCGGCGTCGTGTTGGACTCGCACGCGAACGTGAAGGCGAGGAAGGTGTGCGTGGTGCGTGTCCGAGGAGGGGTACCGTCGGGTGACACCGTAGAGAGACACATGAAACGAGCTTGTCGTCAGAAGGCGTCGAGTCTGAGCGGAATCGCGCGCGTTTGTGGTCCGTCTGTCAGGAGGGTAATTAGTAAGTGATCGAATGAGAAAACGGAAGAAGAAACAAAAAAAGAAAAGCAAATAACGCTTCAACTCACCGTATGCGGTCCCTCATAACACCACCCATCAGGCGGTCCCATATCCCCATCCCCCTCCACCGTCTTATTGCAACACGAATACAGCGTCTCATATTCGCTCCGAGCCGTCCGACCCCCACCCACCCTCACACGCTCGACAATCGCACTATCATCGTCATGCGGGACTTTACACGCCGAGTCCCCGTTTTCGAGGGCGTAGTATCCTTGATGGCAGCGCACGCAATGGAGCTTTGGCGGTGGGACGAGGGTGGAGAAGAAGGTGGTGAGGTGGGTTAGGGTTGAGGGGGTTGGGGGTTTGATGGAGGCGTGAGGGTGAGGGTGAGGTGTGGATGTGGATGTGGATGGGAAGGTGAAAAGAGGCGGGGGAGGGGGAGGGGGGCAGAGATGGGTGAGTGTGTATTCGTGTAGTGTCTTTGGGGGTACGGATGCGATGAGGGCGTATAGCGCTTTGGGGTCCATCACGAGTGGGCGTTCGTCTTCGTCTTCGTCTTCTTGTTCGTGTTCATGGTCATGGTCATGCCCTCCTTCGAGTTCGTGGTCCTGCTCTCGTCCCTGGACATGGAAAGGCGAGGACGAGGGCGAGGGAGAGTGGGAGGCCGGTGGTGGAGGAGTGTTGTCGATCTGTAATGATGGAGAAGGGGTGTGTTGTTGTTGTTGTTGTGGTTTAACAGGCTCAAGCTCAGGCTCGGCTGGCTTGACAGGCTTTCTTGAGAAGAAGGAGAACATGGCTGATACTGAGAACGAAGCGCTGCTCGTGTTAAGGTTCGATAAGTCGATGAGTTAATTCGATGAGTCGATTCGATTTGGGATGACGATGAAAGAAATGGGTATGGATATGATGAAAGACGAGATGTAAGCCTCGAGAGCTCGAGGTCTTACTCAATATGATATATGAAATATGAAAGGGAACCTGCACAACAACACGCGCGAAGAGCAAAAGCAAAATGCTCTCTCCTCGAGGCGTCCTGCCGTTTTTTCTCACGCTCAATTTATTCCTGTGCGTAGTCATGTGATCTGGAGCTTTGGCCCCTTTTTCCCTGTAGCGGCGACGCGCGTCGCGCGGTGATCCGCTGGCAGCACTTGACCATCATCCAGATATTAGATGTCTATGAGTCGGCATTTCATGTAGACAGCAACCAGGCTAAGTCACTGTTATCTGCTCTGACGAGGAAAAGGACAACCACTATTAATAGATACACGCGTTTGCGCGGTCGTCCGTCTGCCACTGGGCGCGTTTGCCTCATGGACATGTAGTACATCCCATCGACATACGCGCATAACATTTACTAGTACTAGGATATCGGTGTAGGCACAGGCAAAGACACAAATGCCTCGTGTCAATGAGACTCAATGTTCAACAAATCAGATAACTCCTCTGTCCGTCCCTCATATTAGATTTGATTGTGAACATATTTTTTCTTCAAAGTCAAAGACACCCATCCGATTTCGATGATAAGCTAGCTTAAAGCTGAAGCTGGCTGCTGAAGCGCTGAATTCAGAATGCTCGAAATGCGAAAAACACGACACGACAATGCCAGCCCTGAAGCAAGCCCCTGTAACACGTGATGGAACTTCAACGTCAACACCAACTTCAAAGTTCAATTTGAACGTTTTGTTCCGAACTTCCACACCCACACCAAGTACCCAGGCACTGCAGACCTTTCATGAAGGATTCCTGGTGATTTCTCCATCCCACCACTTGCTCATCGTGACTGGTCTCATCCTCAGGGACAAAGACGTTTTTCTTATTCGCAGAGGAGAAAACGAGGATGCAACATAACATCGGCATCACCAGACCTGGCATGATCACCACAATGAACTTTGAACTCAAGAGGAGGGGCGATACTAGCCTGGCGCAAACCAGCATATTGACGCACTCATTTTGTGGAGGGAAACCGCCCCGCGTTTAGGATCCGTTGTTATCTATTCAACGCATCCGAAAATAAGATGGACTTGCCAGCTACTAATTTCTTTGAATCGTCTTCGTTGCGTTCCTTGGTAAGTACAGTACATCGCTTGCTGCATCGCATAACCACCACTAGTCAACTACGTAGTCACTGCTGACTCCTTCCGTATTCTAGCCCACTTCAACGGATATACGAAATGCAAGATTCTCAGGTTTTTTCAGGAAACGCTGACAGGCATACGAGCCCAATTACTGCGAACGCTTGGGCCAGCACCTCCGTACCCGCAGGATAACGGCCAGCCCTTCTCAATCTCCTCCCCCTCCGCGTTCACCTCCTGCTGTGGGTCACTGAACCCGAGGACACTCGCCGTCTGTATATTTGAAGGTACTGTACGTTTCATTTGCTTTCATCCTTATGTAGTATTGTTCATAACACGAAGTTAGATGGTTAAAGGTCCATTGGAAGCCCACCGTCCCAATTGCGCCGCATTGCGTGGCATTGCCTCGTGTCCACTTTGGATATCTAGGCTGTTCATCCCAAGCTCCCCCTCCTAAGCTCCTCCCAGGCTTAGTCTGATTGCTGCCGACGTTGAAGAAAAGCAACGCCTAATAGAGACAGAGAAGGGTACGTATGAGTTTAATTTTTTGACATGGTCCAGTGAACGGAAATCTGACCTTCCTCGACACAGACTTCGTACATCTCGTTAATCCTCGATAACAAGACGTCATCTGACGGGAACACTTGATCACTCTGGTTTGTGACACAAAAAAAAAAAATGAGTCGAAGGTCAGAAGAATTGAAATGGTGAAGGTGGTACGAAGGAAATAGTCACTCACTGGTTGGAGGACCGAGATCCAATCTCTATCCTCTGAGATAGCCATAGTGGCTCCCGGAACCTGAGTGTTTGTGATGTGAGTTGGGTCTCGTTCAACCTACAATGAGTATTGATATCGCTCACACTCCGCAGAAGGAACTCGTTAATGACCCTTGATGGGTGAAGATCCTATGTTGGACACGCAAATCCAAAATGAACAAAACCAAGGACCAACGTGATTCAAAATAAATGGAACGTACGCCATTCAGAGGTCGCCCATCTCTCGCAAAGTCGGCGTCAGAGTCAGTCAGACTCGGGGAGCGCGATGGACGACGTGATTCACCGGCCATCTGAGTAGCGTCGAGTTGACCTGACGTTGCCACCCAAGTCACTCTCCGCTCAGAAGTCGAGTAACCGCCACTAGCAATAAAATCAGTATATAAGGGAGCAGCCCCAAGATGTGTATTATACTCGGGTGGCTCCCCCGACCCGTTCGCCATCTCTGTCGTATGGCTCTGGAAGTTCAGTGAATTTGGAGATGGTTGGGTTGGTTGGATCAGGTCAGTTACCTGTGACGGTGGCGCGACGCCTCTCTGATCGTCATCGTGATACGCCAAGACATTGTTCCTCCCCGCCGATAGCGAAGGAGAGAATGCGGGTCTGTGACTAGGTTGAGTGGACGTGTCGGATGGTAGGGGGTCGTTGGCACTCCAAATTAAACCTGATGTTACAGCTGGAGAACGACTCGGACGTCCAGTGTCTTTATGATCAACAATCCCAGATCGATTGACAACCTTACGCCGCTTGAGGGGTCTGGCTCCTCGAAGAGTGGGAGGGCTTCGTGCAAGGACAACTTCTCCATCAACTTGACGCCCAGGTGGAGTACTTGAGCCAGACGAAGAGCTGAGGTTGGATAGGGGTTGGATCAGGTTCTGCGGCTGCAGCCTCAGGGCTGGTGCTGATAACGCTTTCCGAGAGCGATTAGGAATTCGACTCTCTGCTAGTAAGTGCTGAACTGGATGGACCTCATGGCGTCTTTTATGGCTCGAGGTTTGGCCGTGAGATAGAGACAGAGGCTGGAACTGCGGGGAGGGCGCCACTCCAAGTAAAGGATGATCCCGCGATTCATTTATTGTTTCTGTGGTATGACTCTGGGTGCTCGAGCTGCTAAACCACCAAGGGGATTCGGGTCTGGTCAGTTTGCCGTCAGGGCCACTCGCAGCTGCACCGCGATGATATGTGGAAACCATACGAGTAAGCCCCTTTAAAGAGTCTAAGCTTTGATCATATAGCGACGTGTCTCGGTCGTTGAAAGGCACTAAGCCCGGGAGAGTATTCGTGTCACTCACGCTCGGTCTTCCATGAATATAATCTTGAGTTAGGGAGGCTGTTGTTGTGGGATGAAGCCTGGGATCAGATGTCCATCCTGGAGGGACTGACGGCTCAGAGAGGGTAGGTCTGCCACTCCCTTGCGCCTGCGACGTTTCGAATGATATAGAACGTGAGCCTAAGTCGTTACTACGAGCGTGACGACGGCGACCGGGCCATCTGGCAGGACGACGGCTTGGGGCGCTATGAGTATGATTTGTTGAGGCAGGTTGTCCTTCTGTTGAATAAATACTTGATGGACCAGCCAGGGACTGGGTATGTAGACCAGGGGCTTCGGGCAGGTCCGAAGTTACCTGTGAGGGCCATGCTGGGACAATGTTACTTTCCCATGGTGAAGGAGGGGACGCGGCTCTGGGTTCTGGCTGACTCGACGCGTCGATTGGAAGCTCTGAAGAACGATTTGGGCGTCCGTATCCGTGTGTATGATCTGCACACTCGTCTGTCTCCGCAGATTGTGAATCAGGAAAGAACGGCCCTTCAAATATACATATACTTTTGGGATAATGCATCTGGCGGTCACTGCTCAGTGATGATCTTGATGAATGGGCTTGAGGATCAGATGAGAACTCGAAGTGGGAATGTTGGGATGCATTCGGTGGTACGTTGACTGGTGGAAATGTGGAATCAAGACTACGGGCACCCTCTCTATAATCAGCCTTGTTGTGGTCAGGTCCACGCCGTGGCGAGTCGGGTCCATTGTCGTACAATTCCTCCTGAGTTAGACCGGAACCACGGTTATTGATCCCATGACCGCCCGACTCCCCATTCGCTTTTTCTGTAGTATGCGGAGGAGGTTGTGGTAGGACAATTTGCTGGCTCCGTAGACGACGATGACCAGACGGCATGAGTCGGGGGATCCGAGGGCGTTGATGGGGAATATGAAATGCCGAGCCTGTTTCGCTTTCTGTGGGCGTGTACGGATTCGCAGTGTAGTAGATCCGAGTCGACTTCGGCCGTGATTGGGATCTTGACTCGTCTGCTAATAGGTCAGTTACTAAATGTGGCAGCCTCGGTAAAACTCGACTAGAGCTTCCATAAGTTTGATCTGCCTTGTCGATTTCCTTTCCTATGGCATGGAGACTTGGAAGCCGGGATTGAAAGCTCAACGGCGAGTAGATTGTGGGGATGGTTTGGGAAGGTGTTGGAGAAGGTGTTTTAACATAATCATGGATATGTGTGGCGAAGCTGCCAGTGGTTCCCGTCCCTGTGAAGCCAGTGTCTATTAATGATGACGATTTCAGTAAATAGTGACTCGGGTCTCTATCCTTATCCCGGGACACATTTCGCGGCCCATTCCGCCTTGACACCGATGAACAATCGCTGGCATTGGCGGAAGTGGCATGAAAGGTAGCTTCAGAGGTTGAATCAATACGAGAGTAAGGCTGTGGAGTATCTGTCTGATATCTCCGTCGTGAGTGTTTGCTGTCATCGTAAAATATGCTGGAGTTTGGGGTCTCTTCATTTGCACCATTATTGACCAGGATGCCATCACTCTCCAAAATTTCATCGTTAACCTAAATTACGTCTCAATTTCCTACATACTCTCTGAGATTGTACACTCACCTCGTCGTCCATGCCGATGTCTAATAGATCTCGATCATATTTTATAGGACTGAGGTGGTGGTGCCCAGGAGCTATATGGTGAGTTTGAGATCGCCTTGGGTCCCTGGTTTCTCCTCGAGCACTCTGGTACCGATTTATATCTTCCTGAGAGTTATCATAACATTTATAACTTACCTTGGAGTTGATCTCGTTAAGGTTTTGTTGCACGCTAAATTCCACATGTTGCGGTTTGCAATGATTCCTCCCGATATCCGCAAATTGTTTGGAAACATCCGAATCATTTGAAGAGTAAAGCACCTCTCCAAGTGTTACGTTGATCGTCCGGACGAACAAGCATTGATTTTCGTACTCGATCCGATCTTCTTCACCACTGCGTCGATGAAGCTCCCTCAGTCTTTCGACTTCTCGTTCGTCGGGCCCAGACTTGACTTCCGCCTGCCCAGAGTACTCCCACATATACCTTGAACTTGAAGCACCCTTGCCATCCTCCCCATTTGTCTTTGGCATAGATGTGAATTTGAGGCGAAATGCTGGCCCTGCCGCATTCGACTCGTTCGTAAAAGTGGCCATACCCCAGGTGGTCGCTGAGGTCTTTCCAATAACAATTCGAAGGTCGCCATTCCGAGCGTTCCGCCCACGTACGTCATTGGCGTACATGTACCATTGGTTCACGTTCATGCTGACATACTTGCGTATCACGGCCATGTTGTCGAGGTCCATCGAGTTTGCACCGTTTGGCATCGTCAAAATGGCCCCATCCTCCGCAGACGATTCAAAGACAAATCCCCTGAATATTTAAGGGCAAGAACAGTAAACAAAACGGACTTGAAATGAGACCAAATAAAGAGAAAAAGTATCACGTACGGAGATCCATCTTGGTGCGAATGGACATGAGAACTAGTGAGGCAGCTCCAACTTCTGAAAACCGTATGGCTGTCCACATCTCTTTTGTCTGGCGGATCCAACGGCCAAAACCCCGGAGGCATTTCGCGTGGATTAATGGGATGCTTGGGATCGTTGTGTGGCTGGTACAGGTTGAACAAGAAGTCGAATCCGCCGGAGTCTTTGAGGATACCAACATCACCAATCGCGATACCGGCCATTTGGTACTCAATGGGAAGGGTGTTGCTGGGTTCCGGGATCCACAATGGGGACCCGTGCCCCAGTGTAAGGAGGTGGCGATAGTAGATCTCTGAGCTCTTCCGTACTGAGAGAGATGTGCCGTAGGTTAGGGGGATCATAGACGGAAGTGTCATCATCACTTACGTTGCATAGACGGTTTCTGAGAGGATTTTATCTCGACTAGGGGTACCTCTCGCTTGTCCACCGCAGGCCTTGTGGGTAAATGGATAGATACAGTATCATTGTCAATGGCTCCGGAACCTGCTAGAATGTGGGATAAACACTGTTGAAGCATGAACTTGTAATGAATAAGAAAAATTGACCTACAATTGACATTGATAAAATAGTTCGCAGTGGACAAATGGTCTCGATAAGAGTTGAAGTGGCTATCGGCCACCTTGAAGTTGCTGGAGGAAGGGAAAAAAGAGGAACTTTGGTTTGATTGAATTCTAGATTGGAACAATGTAAACAAAGGCATCGTCTACAAGGAAAGGGAAAACGTACTCCATCTGTGCGGATGATTCAATTCTAGTCCCATACAGTCCCATTCCTACGTTTTGTGAGTCAACTTCTGCGTACGAATCTCTTTTCCGATCTAATCCGTTTGTTGAAGAATTCCAAATGCCAATTGCGGAAGGATTGAGTTGTCGATCCAATGGACCAGCAGCGCCCTCTGCGAGCTCTCTTCTGACGTGCTGGAATGACATTGGGGTTTCAGTTAACAACAACCAAACTGTGGGGATATACCTCGTTTGACCGTTTCTTAATTTCATTGCGATCGTACGGTTTCCTTGAGCTGTCTGGGCGCTGTGTCTGAGTCCGCAGCATGCTGGCTGAGGGGT
The DNA here is from genome assembly GCA_019904355.1 of Psilocybe tampanensis. Classification (NCBI taxonomy): domain Eukaryota; kingdom Fungi; phylum Basidiomycota; class Agaricomycetes; order Agaricales; family Agrocybaceae; genus Psilocybe; species Psilocybe tampanensis. The sequence goes on along the minus strand of JAHXRV010002704.1, from coordinate 11,971 downwards.
TGTCTGGAAAGAGGAAAATGAACGGAGAAGGAAGAGCTTAAAACTGAGTAAGATGCAGGTAAGCAATAGATGGCTGTGAGCAGACCTGTTGATTTCCCATCCCACTAGTATCATGAGTCTATGTTTAGGCCAAATGGTTGATCACCACAATCCGGAAGCCTATACGAGACGAATCAGAGAAGCGATATAAACGGAAAGGATATACATACCTACAGAATCTGATCAGAGAATACAGAACGTCTTGACAGAAAATAGACAGATCAGGATCAGGGTCCTGGAGAGCAGTAGATGAAGGACATAGCCACTATTTCAATGTATGTTCCAATATTACGCGGAAGGTTCATCTTGATTTTCTTCTCGCATTTGTCTCGCATATAAGCTTTGGGCGGGGGCGCCGACTCGGACCATGGGCAGAGGGCGGGCTGTGATGTATTTCCGCCGGATTGCAGACACTCTCAATGCATTCGTCTGTGGAATCCTAGAACTTCCAGACAGCGCGAAGAGGCTGAGGAAGGGTCTGCAGGCTCAGGCGGCCTGACAGGCTTTCTTGAGAAGGAGAACATAAATGTGAGCTTTAAAGCTTGAGTCACATATGCAAACACGACGCGACAATGCCAGCCCTTAAGAAGTTAAGGACGCTCAGTGTCACCTGATAACACTTTACTATAGGGGCGTCGTTAGAATTGTTTGTAAATTTCTAACTTCTAACTTCTAACTTCAAGCTTCATTTGCTCAGCCCACTTCAACGCATGCGCGAAAGCAAGATCCTGCACTGGGACAGTAGCGCGGGTAATATTATGGTTGTTGATGTGTAACAGTCGCTCCTCGAGCTCAAGGCCTCCCTACCTGACAATTCATGACATCCGAACTCCTCATAAATACCAAAACAACATCCAATCCTTCTTCTGACTCAGCCTCTCTCACATCTTTCGGTACACAATCACAGCGAAGCTGGAAAACATAGAACGGAACAAGAACGGAAGATCATGATGCATTTGTTGACGAACAAAGTACTATGGGCGGCTCCATCGATTCCGCACTTCTCCAGACCTGGACGATTTGATTTTGCTTTGTTGACTGCTTTACGCGATGTCATCGCCTTGTGTCGACTTTGGGGATGTAAATAGCTCTTCCCAAGCTCCTCCCAGTCCCCAGAAAGAAAAACATTCTTTCTCGCTGTTTTCGTTCAAGGATCGTCCATCCCGGACTCCATCTACTCTTGACAGGCCTTAGGCTGATTGCTGTCGACGTCGAAGAAACACAACGCCTGATATCATTCGAAAAAGACAGGTATGAGCATAATTTTGACATGGGTCTGGTCAATGTAAATCTGACCTTCCTCGACACAGACTTCGTACATCTCCTTGACTCTTGATAGAAGGACATCATCCGGCGGGAACACTTGATCACTCTGAACCGATCAGACATGAGAGAATGTTATGGTTTTAAGACATGATTTGGCCAGTCAATTACATACCGGCTGAAGGACCGAGATCCAATCCTCATCCTCCGTGATAGCCATGGTCGCTCCAGGAACCTAGTTAATAATGTGTGAGTCAGCTCTCCTTCTGCTACTATCCTGCTCACACTGCTCAAAAGAAACTGGTTCATGATCCTTGACGGGTGGAGATCCTGTTAATTTTTTAATACGCAAGTTCAGAGAAAAAGACTGAGGTCCGAAAATAGGAATGACACGGACACCATTGAGTGGTAAACCCGCTCTCCCAAAGTCCGTGTCAACGCCAAATGGGCTCGGGGAGCGTGAAGGACGAGGACGTAATCCACCGACCATTTGACTGCCCTGCGATCGCTGTGTCATTGCCGTCATTGCCTTTTCCATTCCACTATCACCAGTGGTATGCGAGCTGCCCGACAAATCCGTGCCGTCCCTTTTTACTTCTCCTAGGTCAAAGGAACCGTCTATCACCACTTCAGAATTGGGTTGGGATTCCGGTTGCGACGTGTCGACTGATTCGGATGGCTCCAGTAAAGCACGGTTTGGGCCTCCAAGTCCACGATCACCATGGACATTGCCATGACCCAAGCCTGTTTTTTCTGGCTCTTTATCCGTATAACCTCGTCCTCGATGTCCAGAGTTGAACGCCATAGATTTGAGATTGCGCTTCGGGCGTGGACTGTGAACGCGTTCTGCTGAGCCAGTTTCGCTGTTCGTGGGGTGAAGCTTTGATGGAAGGCCCAATATCGACTTGGACATTGGTTGCTGCTGGGGCATTTCCGCCACGCCAGTTAATAGACGTGGCGGCCCCGGTGAAACGTTACTATGAGGGTTTCCGTAAACTTCATCTGCCCTACCCATTTCCTTCACAGTTCCTGCGGCTTGAAGACTTGAAGACCGAGTTGGAAAGCTCGACCGAAAGTAGTATCTGTATCTGGGTGGGGATTGTGAAAGTGCTGGCGAAAGGGAGTATGGAACTATGTCACGATAATCGTTATATATGGAGGATGCAGCAGAGCTTGTTCCTGTTCCTGTGGGATGAAGCCGTGCTGGTACGACCATTGCAGGTGAAGGTTTCGGAAGGCGTTCATGATCACGGTTACGAGATGACAGGTCGATATGCCACGGTGAACGAGCTTGGAGGTTGAGAAAGGAGGGGTTGGCTTGGAGCTGCTGCGTGTAGATCGGTGGGCCAATGGATGTCGACTGTTTCCGAGTCGGTGTAGGACGACTCGGGTCCTTATCCTCTACCACATCGACGCGACCTTGGGACTTGGCCTCATACACCATGTCAAAAGCAGCACCATCAAGAACGGGGTCGACATTCAGAAAATCAGTGGCATTGCGGGAAGTGCCACGAAGGCGAGCTTCAAAGGTTGAAGCAGCACGAATATGAGATGAAGAGCTTGACTGAGTAGCTTGATCTCTCCGAAGAATCCAAGCCCGTCGTTCGTTATTACTGTCAATTTCTTCATCGTCACTCTCTTCGTATTCCATTGTGATGTCTAGTAGTTTTCGATCATGTTTTACAAGGCCAGGGTGGCGTCTAGGACCTATAAGAGCACGCTGGTACCAATTCATATCTTCCTGAGGGGTTATCAAAATATCTATAACTTACCTTGGAGTCGATCTCGTCAACGATTTGCTGCACGTTAACATCCATATTCTCCGGTTTGGAATGCTCCCTCCCGAGGTCCGTAGTAAATAGCTGGGGGACATCTGACTCATTCGAATGGCGGATCGTATCTTCAAAGGCGACGTTGATCGTCCGTATGAACAAGCATTGATTTTCGTACTCGACCTGACCTTCTTCACCTTTGAGTCGATCAAACTCCCTCAGCTTTTCGACTTCATGCTCGTCGGGTCCAGACTTGACTTCCGCCTGCCTAGAGTACTCCCATATATACCTTGGACTGGAAGCAGCCTTGCCATCGCACCCATTCGTACTCGGTATTGGCTTGAATTTGAGGCAAGAAGCTGTCTCCTCTCCGATATCGGCCTCGAAGTTCGTAAAGGTGGCCATCCCCCAGGTGGTTGCCGAGGTCTTTCCAATGACGAGTCTCAGGTCTCCGTTTCGGGCATCGCGCCCACGCACTTCATTGGCGTACGTGTACCATTGTCTAGCATTCGTGGCAACGTACTTGCGGACCATTGCCTTGTTGTCAAGGTCTATCGAGCTTGCACCAGTCGGCATCGTCATGATGGCTCCATCTTCTGCGCATGATTCAAAAACAAATCCCCTGAATAAAATTTAAAATAAAAAAAGCGAGCAAAGCTATTCAAAAAATTATTACCAAGAAACAGAGAGACTAGCCGCTTACGAAGATTCATCATGGCGTGAATGAACATGAGAACTAGTGAGGAAGCTACGATCTTTGAACTCGACGTGGTTACTCAAATCTCTTTCCTCCGGAGGATCTAAGGGCGAAAACCCATCGGGCATCGTTCGAGGATTGATAGGATTTTTGGCATCATTCCGGGGAAGGTATATGTTGAACAAGAAATCAAACCCGCCAGAGTCTTTCAGAATACCAACATCCCCTATCCTAATCCCGGACTTTTGGTAATCCAAGGGGAGGGTCTTACTGGGCTCTGGAATCCATAACGGCGACCCGCGTCCCAAGATAAGGAGATGGCGGAAGTAGATCTCTGAACTCTTCCGCACTAATCGTGGAGATGAGCTCTGCGTTAGGGTAATAATGTATGAGAAGGTTGTCATCACTGACTTTGTGTAGATGGCCTTGACGTTTTTATTTCAACATTGGGTATCTCCCGCTTGTTGTCCGATTCATGTCTTCGGGGTAGACGTACAGAGACGGTCTCCTTGTTTCGGGATCCTGCTATGATTTGAATTAGTCCTCCATAGCACCGAAGCAGTAAATACGAAAGCTTGACCCACAGTTGACGTTGATGAAAACGTTCCCGGTAGACACGTGGTCTCGAAAAGAGTTGAAGTGGCTATCAACCACACTAAAGTTACTCGAGGAAGGGAAGAACGATGATCGCTGAATCTGATTTGTTTGGACTCTTAGAATCATTTTTAGTAAGGGCATCTCGAGTCGAATGGTTGGATAAAGAACGTACTCCATCTGCCCTGATTCCACTCCACCAGGAACCTCTGCACCCAGGCCGTTTGAGATAAATCGTGGTTGTGTTCCTCTTCTCTTTTTCGATTTTTCTTGGGGATTCCGATCATGGTCATGGGGTGGGCTGCGATGTCGATCTGACGAACCAGAAATGGTCCCAGTGTATTCCTCTATAGCATGCTGGAATGAGAGTAAGACTTCAGTTACAACCTATCAAAATGACCATGAGGAGTTACCTCTACATACCTTGTCGGAACGTTTCCTCTTCAGACTACGGTAAGGTTTCTTCTCTGGTATTGCGTCGCCGCGACTTTCTCCCTGAGTCTGCAACATGTTGTCTGGCCTGGAGCCTCTGGAGAACAGGCTGTAAAACTGGAGAAAAACGAATGGGTGAAGGAGGGTCTGAGGATATGTCAAGATAACCGCAAGGCTACACACAAACTTGAGAAGTTCCCACCCAGTCACGCAAAATTACTTTGTATGTACTACACGAGATTTGCCTCGTTGCTGAAGTTTATATGTTTTGTTTTCACGGTATCCCTGAACAAACAAATATCTGGTGAGCGTAGAAATGGCATTAGAACAGGACTTCTGCGCGTGGCTCTGGGGTATTTGTTGTCGCCGCTCAGTATCCTCCGATCCAACCAGACTGTTTATGTACTATCTTTGGACATGGATGCTTTGCTTGTGCGATGGAGAGGTCGGGAGAACGATTCTTTATCTTCAATGACGAGCAGGTACCTATAAATAGAAGATAAAGAGTCAAATAGTTAGTCTCCTGTCGCATGGGCAATTCTTCATAGATTCTAACGACTAATACCATAACAAAGCAATTCCTCATTGGTTCACTTCAGTGTAAAGGCCATGCTTCTTTTTCGATAATTGGTTTCGCATTTTGTCGTTGGTACAACTTGGGAACATTGAAAATCATAACACCTTTCGATACATGAAAAAACTGAGACGATTTCAGCGACAAAATTCGACAGCATACGCATACAATGGGGTAACGAACCTTCCAAAGAAAAGAAATCTCCAGGGCACATATTTATGAATCTCCTTTCTTCTTTTTGTCTTCAACAATTTCCACATTTGCGATCGGCACGCCCTTAAGGACACCTTCTCCTTTCTCCAATATATCCATGATCTCATCCGACACGTCTCCTTGGACGACAATCTCATCCAAACCCTGTGCGTTCTTCGTCACAGACGCTCCCGTCGCAAAACGTCCTGCAAGCTGCTTCGCGGCCTTCTTCAAGTCAATAGAGAAGGCCTCGAGACCATGGATCGCTGTGACATGTTTACGTTTCGTGCGTTCGATTCTCTTGATCGTCACCTAGAAAAAAGATGAAGGTGAAGGTTTGGATGACAAGGGTTTGGGTGTGATATGACGAACCTTGGACGCCATCTTCTTTTTCAGTGCGGCATCTGCTTTCGCCTCAGCCTTCACCTCTTTTTTTGCAGTCTCCTTCTCGAGCTTGCTCTGCGCTTCCAAACTCAGAGTCCCGATCTTCGCCTGCAAGGCCTCTATAAGGAGATACAGAAAAAGAGAAAAAAACGCAGCAGGGTCAGCTATGAGTCTCAGAAACAAGAACAAGGAAGACATACCCTCAGAATAGTACTTGTCGTACAGATCCGACCGTTCCTCCTTTAACCATTCTTTGCATCGAGTAATACTTGAGCCGAATTCACAGTATTCCAATGGGAACGAACAGACTAGACAGAATCAGCAGAGTTAGATCCACGGTAAACTGGAACGGAACACGAGAACGAAAATATAGCAAAGAGAACGTCATTCAGTAGCACTGAATCACAGCCCAAATTGGTGGGAAAAGATCATACAAAAAGGAATGTATCGCGAACAAGTATGAGGAGAACAAACTCACTGGCACAGTAAAATACCTCTACAGGGGGAGTTGGCTCTTTGGGAGGCTCAGCTGGTGGTTGTGATGACGATCCAGCTTCACCCTCAGTTGCTGCTGGTCGAGGGGGTGATTGTGCTCTTTTCTTGCCCATTATGATTCGGATTTCGGAAGTGCTCTGGGTGGAGTATAAAGGAAGAAGAAGAGTTGTGGTCGTTCGTGACAAGGTTGGAATGTTGTGGTTGATCAGCAGATCGTCCTTTCATCTAATCTAATCTTAGGCCTACATATCGCTGTGATTCTCCACGGTTAGAAAGCAAAATCGTTCATGCTCTTTTCCATCGTGGAAGACTCTGATTACAGATTGATCAAGTACAAATTTGATTAGGACTACTGTACAATAATGTTTAAGTAGTAAAACTTGATGATAGCTGCTACCTTAATGAGATGTCACAAATAAAAAGTGCCACAAATGAGCAATAAAAAAGGAACCATGCCATTCTGCATGCAATCAATTGGGCCCAATGAATTGGTACATTATCCGTCGCACCAATCCTGAAAGGTGCTGTGGATCATTCTGATATGTGCTCTAAGAAAAAGAAAAGACCGATGAGCCATCATATTCACAAATCTTATAGTCAAAGAGCAGAAAGAGAAATGGACTAACCATGACCATCGCCATTCCAAGAGCGGTAAGCAGAGTTTCACCCCATTTCCCTGTCCTGAACACCCATCCCTTTCCTCTGGCCATCACCCACGCACTCTCTAGCCCTTTCGGCAACACGTACATCGCCAATTCACCTCTCCTCCTCTTCTCTTCTACGAATAACGACAACCCAGCCGCGAAACCAGGTAGCCAGAATGACACCTTTGAGATGAGCAGATCGGTTACCCACTGAGGGATCTTGGCAAGCGGCGACGTCAAGAGGTTCGTTGGCAAATCGCCAGTGCGCAACAGCGTCAACAGCTTGTGTAGTTTATGTTTATAACAATAAATAGCTAAAAAGGAACGAATCAGTCGAACCCAAGAAAAGGCAAGTGATGAATAGCAAATGACAACACACTTTGGTAAATGACCACAAAGACACCCAAAAACGCGGAGCTCCGCATACTTCCCAGAGTAGCCTTCAACAACATGGCCCCGGGGTCTCGCATAAACGACTTTCGCTTGAAGAGCACCGCCGGAATGAAGTGGAGAGCACCGTAAATCGGCAACATCCATTTAAATACCGCAAAGAAGCGATCAAGGGGGACAGATGCACAGGAGGATAGCGCGGGATGGACAGCAGAACATGGCGCATATCGGGGGAAATACCCAGATACCGCGTCAGCGCCATTGAGGAATGTTTTTTTCAAAGAAAGAAGGTCAGCCTTGTTGACACTCGTGATATCCTGGATCGGTCCTTGATGAGATGATAGAAAGCGGGGGTTCTCGAAAAACTCACAGCTCGGCGTGTCAATTGGTCAAGATCCTTGAGGTCAAATGCACCCTCTCGGACGAGGTCATGATTCATTCGTACACATTCAGGAGGGACCTTGGATGCTTGACTGATCCTGGATAACACGTGAAATGTCAAAATGACGTCGGATGAGTTGAGTGGCCAACGTACCAGCTGGTGTATGACCGCGGAAGCGTGTCGGGTCGCAACAAGAATCCATAAAGAATTTGACCAGACCTAGGGTAGAATATAAATAAGTCAATGAAGATCCGGTGAACGCACAACATCTAGCACATACGCAAGCGCGAATACAAGAACATCACCATTGGGCACACGAAGCCCCCTCTTCGTCGTAAAAGCGTTATAGCAACCTTGCAGCCCCCTAGAATGACATTAGCTTCACCTGCAATTCTCAGCCCTTCATAAGAATACTTACCGAACAAACAATTGCTGAGCAATAACACCTCGTCTACTTCTCGTCTCCCACATGATCGCCAAACCACCTGCGACAGCACCAGCAAGGGCAGCGTGCCATCTTCGTGTCTGTTTGCGAACCAACATCAATTGTGCACTCCTGGTTAAAGAGAGGCGGCCTTTTCTTTTCTCCAAAGGTACTTCCAAGGTGGTCTGAGCCTCAATGTCTATTTCATCCTCCTCGATAGCGGAGTCGTTCTTTGCATGTCTTGGCCTTATGGCTGGAATTATGATGGGTAAGGCATTGATAAGAAATTTATAAAGCGATGTAAAGGTGCCTAGTGAGTTGCATGGATGAAATGAATAATGACTCCTTGCCAAATGGAGAGGATAGTACACACCCAACATAGCCGCAAATCGAAACGTGTCAGACCCGAAAACGGCATGGCGTATCATCGCAAAGCGATAGTCTCTAAAAACGAGCTTCTATAAGGATTCGGTCAAGATGGATATCCCAATCTTCCAACCATACCTTGGAACGCGGTGGATTCGAATCAGAGCTAGCACCAGATTGATACAGGCACGAATGTTGAATGCCAATGTGGCAGACCCTGTGCAGGAGAAGAAGATGAGTTTGTGGCTTCTGGATAGAGAAAAGGGTATGTACTGAAGCCTCCTGACATGGCGTGGGCTAAGCACGTCTCTAGATCATGTAACTCTACCACCGGTTCCCCTCTATCTCTCCACACCATCTTCCTCGCTTCCTTCAGGCGTTCCTGATGGTTGGCCATAGCGACCAAGTTTTCGAACGAAGCCATGGCGCGTCTACGTGTGAAAATGAAACCCTCCTCGTCGGATTTCTCGCCTGGCGTCGAAGGTGTAGTGTCCATCGGAATGAAAACCGGCTCTACAGGGCTGCTCTCTCCGCCGTTTGGGGCTAAATCCACCTGGAAGGATGGAACATTATCAGACATTATTGTCCCACTAAACCTGGAGAAGGACCGAGTGCGAAAGAAGGATGCCGGAGAGTTGGATGGTGGTGGTAGGAGAGTTAAGAATGTGACGAAAAACGCTGGGGCGACGGGATCAATATACCAATCCGGATTCGGTAATGTGGGGTAACCCTGCAAGCTGCAACCTCTACTGACTCGCCTGACTTCTATAGGTCTCTTCGGCTGGAGAAGTTTATAGAACTTCACGATGCTTGTAGTCAGACAAGGGTGCGATAAATGGCCTATAAACAACCAGTTAACCAACTCTCAGCCTAATTTTGAGCCTCCATTGGACAAGAATAATTCAAGAATAATTGCAGGGTTTGATTGGCTCGCGTAACACACGGCACCGCGGCACCGGTTACTTTGAATGCCTGATTATCGATTAGGGGTTAGACCGGTTAGAGGCGACCAGAGCGATCAACTTCTGTCCTTTGGCAATGGCAGCCTTTGGTCACCTTTGCACTGAAAACATGCACATAAAATAGGTGTCATGATATGGTGCGGATGACGATTCAAACTATCCGTTGTCAAGACTGTATACCATTCAGCATGATCTATCCTCTACGCCTTTGCATAAATTGCATTTGGCAATTTGGCGCGGCAAGGTTTCTGTCAATGAAAGGATCGCCTTCGGCGATTGGGCCTTGCTGACTTTAAATGCTGACATAACGCAAAATCCGAACTCAAAGGCACATCCATTAATCGAAAACCCTCGGAAATGTTCAAGGCAGAGAATTTTAATTGCCAACGGCATATGTGTTCGACGTGAAAAAATCACAAGGTTTATAAGATTATTACAAGCAAAACAAATTTTGGCTAAGCTGATAAACGTCACTACATTTAATCTGTCTTTGAACGCTTTTGAGCGTCCATATCCTCACCGCCTTCCATCTCGCCTATATCAACATATGAGTAAACGATGTCACATTAAACTTCAAACACTCACGTTTCTTTTCATTGCGAGTATTTTGTGCAGGCGAACCCCACGAAGATGAAGGACCTGGCATCAGCGTGTTTGGTGCGGTCGCCACCACAGCAGATGGCGCAGCCGGAACCCCCGCAGGCGATACCTTTGTCGCAGCAGCCGCGGTCGGAAGGGCTGCAGGGGGAACCACTGGTGGCCGGGCCAACAGCAGGCGTAACACTCGCGGCAGCAGCAGCAGCCGGGACGCCGGTGACGCCTACCAAGATAACAGGGGCCGCCACACTGGCCGGAGCGACAGGAGCTGCCACAACAGTGGGGCCAGCTGCTACAACAACAACCGATGAGCCAGCAGAAGACAGCCCAGCAGACGGTCCAGGAGCCGGAGCAGAAATGGTGGGCAGGGGAGTACAGACAGGTTGTTGAATCGGTGGGAAAGGCGATGCTGGTTGGAAAGGATGGAGTCTGGTCGAAGTAGGGGTCTGAGAACATTTGCGAAAGGATATGGAGAGGCTAGAGAGGTTAGACAGGGAATCGAAGGAAAGGTTCGAGAGAGGGCACTGGCAACGACGATGATAAGAAAGTGCATTGAAAGGGAGAATAGATACAAAAGGACAGCAATAAGGACGAAAACATTTGAAATATGGAAAGAAAAGTATAAGACAGGAACGATGAGAGGTTTGGAAGAATGAGGAAAGGATTGGAAAAGTGGAAGGAGGATCGAATCACCAATGAAGCAGCGGGAGCACCCAAAACAAACATGAACAAACGTAACAACTTTCGACGAAGAGGGTCCCAGTGAGTTTTTAGGATGTGGTGGTGTTTGGCAAGAGGTGTGAGGGTGCAACAACATCAAACGTAACAAAATTTTTATCCTTATAAGGATAATTCAGACAGTGGGGAGCCTTGCTTTACAGCAAGGCCACCTCGAGTCGGCGCCTTTCTCTTTCAACAACCACCGTTAACCACCAGTGACCACAGAAAAACATATTCACTTTCCGTCAGACTCCCCAATGACGCTCTCAAGTCTCCAGTCCTTTTTAAAATCTCCTTTCCAACTCGAAAACATAAAGCCAGACTGATTCATTGTCAATTGATGCGCATTGATCGTTGAACGATCTCTCAACCTTCGCCCGCTCTTTTGCACTCTATTTTTTGACAACCTCAGCACGTATATCTTAACATGCGGATCGGAGAACGAGATGAAGTCCCAAGCGCCGCCCCCACGGTCAGCATGCCGGTCAGTATACCGATAGACAACACGCCATATTCGCCGATCGCAATGTTTGTTATGAAACTATATGTCTTTGGGGGGCTTGCCTTTATGATTGGCGTCGTCGTGACGGCCATTGCATTTTGGATATGGACTGTCGTTATAAAGCGTGAATACGCTAATTCTCCTCCATGGCTTGAATTACATCCAGAGGTGAGTTATACGTTTCTACAGGGCCCATTAAAATGCTAATAAAATACATGAAGCGCATGCGAGAAAAGGAAAAGGCGAGAATCGCACGTCTCAAGCAGCTTAAAGCGGAGAAAATCGAGGAAAGAAAGCGCAAGCAGCAGGAAACCTTTGACGAAAAGTTTATTCCACCTCCTCTACGTTTCCTGCGCAAAGACCATCGAAATCGCTCCTCGTCGTTGCCTATCGTCAGACCATCTGACCCAGGTCCTTCGACACCGACTCCAAGCACCCCTCAAACGCCGCGCAAATCCAGTCTTTCGACCAGCCCATCGAAAGGCGGCAAACGAGTGAGTTGGGCGTCTTCGACATCAGAGCTAGATGCGGATGGACACACG
>JAHXRV010002671.1:0-29701 GCA_019904355.1 Psilocybe tampanensis | reverse complement strand
ATGCCGCCGACTGCCGATGGTTACCATCTATGATGTGTGATTGTTAAAATGGTGATATTGCGGAGAAGACACTTGTGTTAACGGACAAAACGACACATCGAATGCCAGAAAAAAAACTCGCTTATAAATAAGCCTCGTAACCGCTCGCATACCGAAATGGCCAACGAAATTGACGGCGACTTCCAACTGCCTGTGGGGGTACATGTCCTCAGTGAGGCCAGCTATCGAAAACACGCCCGAACACTTCCGATGATGACCTGTGAGGCATGCGGGAAGCGACAGGGACAGGGCGGCGTCGAAATCCGGCGGTGTAGTGGTGTGAGTTGTGTTGTTTCGATTCAGAGGCGATTCTGCGAACGCTTCACAGAAGATCCAACAAGCGATTCAGAAGTTGAATCGCTCAACTGAATCGCCTTCAAATAACCCACTTTGACATCCCCTCATTGATTTTTCTGATAGTGCTGGTCTATTGGATTTTGTTCCGTGGAGGTAAGAAATCTTTTCTCAAAACAATCCATAGACATTTGACATCACCGGACAGTGCCAACGACGGCTTTGGTACGCCTAGCCGCTTTTTAGTCAGTATCTTTTCGCGGTTTCACCGCCCTCCCCGCCAGGCCCAACCACAAAGAACAATGCAACACCCTTTCTTCGGTTCTCAACCTCGAAAGACTCGCCCGTAGCTTCTATTCCGACCCTTTTTTGTTGCATTACCTCCGCGTGGCCCTCGTCTCCAAGCTCGGTCTGCTCACACCAACATTTCCTGGCCCACCTCCTTCGTCCAAGGCATTTCCTTCAGTCATACTGCACATACATATGCATCCGATATCGAAGGAACACGAAATTGGGATAATTTCCGGGCAGATAACCTCGTCGGGCAAGGAGAAGATTCCAGGTTATCTCACCGTCGGCATGAATGACGAGCCTGTCGCCTACATTCCGATCACTGCCCCCAGCGCTGGCTCTGGTCGACAACGCGAAAAAGGAGCCAATCAGGAGCACGCGATGATGCTGAGGGCGTACAAAGAAGCTAAAAAGCATGCCAACGCGCACGGGAGAGGAGATAATCCTGTCGTCATGGTCGACTTTGGTTACGATGGACAGCTTATGAACGTTGGAATCGAGATCACGCCTGATGCATTCGAGACAGCGAGAGGTGGTGCGCCCCCAGAGTACGCGGTGCTGCCGCAAGGCATAGGCTCTCTCTCGCCTGGGTTCAGCGTACACGACGTTCTCAAGTATGTGGCGTTTTCTGTTTTCCATCTTTGTGGGTCCTGACAAGATTTTAGGATCGCCAGCAAGTACATAGAGCTCGACGACGAAGACAGATTGAAACTGAGAATGGATCTGCGGCCTATTGATAAAGAATTCTTCTATCGAAAAGCCCAGTACTTGTTGTTTGGACAAGGGGCATCATCGTTTAACGGATTGTCATAAGTTAGACAGGATGAAAAATCTACTTCCAACTTCTGCATCGAAAGCCATTTTGCCTGTCAGAAGCGACACCGTTCAGTACTCCTTTCGTACCACGGCGGATAACGAACCCGTGGTCTCCATGTGTTCGATGGCGGTCATGATATTTACCGGAAATTAATACTAGCCCTGGGTACTGTTCATTTAATAGGTCCAAAGTGTGAGTATAGGATTCTCATCGAGCTCATGTTCATTCTTTCCTTCGTCTTTCACTGATTCTCTCCTTCTCAGATTTTCGAAGCTCTTCAGTGAACAGGACGCAAATCTTAACATCCCAACATTTGCGAACATTCACGTCAGCACGTCTCATGTTCAAGTCTTTCGGAATCTGGCAACCCCCGATCAGTGGAGGTACGTACGATTTTCCTCTGTGTGCCCCCTCATAAAGTGAATTAACCCAGCGGTATATTGTTCTGTATGCTCATTAAGCTGAAGTCGATCTATCTATAGATGCTTCAATGCTGCGAATTGGGTGCTCGGCGTGGCTATTTGAATCACGGAGCGTCATCCACGCGTTCCTGAGTATAAATAGGACTCGGAAAGGGAGGGTATAAGTACTTTACGTCCAACTGACAGCTCCCTTGCCGCCTTTCAGCCTCTCACCTCACGTTCCCAGTCCTCAGCGGCGTTGACACGGGACTGCCGTGATGGCACTACCCAGCATGGACGCAGCGTTCCTCGTTGAAAGCCTTCGGAACATCGAGATTCTTAGATATTCACGCTGTGAGTGGGTTAGATCATCTCCGTTCTCGTAGTCTAGGCTAATCGACTTGCAATGCTTTCCTTTGAAGTGGCGTGCTTATCGTTGGTTGGCTATGATTATGGTGCGGTGTCAATTATCCTTGATGGGGTGTATGCTGAGGCTTGTTTCGCAGTTCTTACTTTAAGTGACGAGGTATGACACAGTTGGATGATCAGTGGCTTCCGCGAAATGAAATTCATTCTCAATACTGTCATAGATAAACTTGGTTTGGGTATGTTATTTGTAAGACACATCTGTCCGCTGTCCTCATGATCCTTCCGCCCTACAGCGATCCAAATGGTCATTAGTCAAGCTCCTATTTCTCTTGGTGCGTCTCGGTGTTGCGCCCCTTTTACCCCATTGATGATCCTGTCAGAATCGATACTACATCCTGGCTGCCTTAATGTCCGTCCCATGCGCTCTCCCAAGTTTTAATGTTGATAAACTTGTAAAACGACCAGATTATCAAACTACGGTAAGCCGTTGATATCACAAACAACCTTGGATCAGTTGTGATATAACGCTATGCCCCTCATAGCATATCTGAGCCCTAATTTATCTGATTCAGTAAGTCTCTGGTCACGCTGAACGATTCGCAATCTAACTCCGAGCAGTTGTACGATTATCTCAAACTACACAGCGAAGGTTTACTGACTGGATGCATAGCTGTAAGAGTTTCATCGCTGGCTGATATTTCTTATCCTTACGCTGTATCGGCAGGCCTTCATTATTTTCGATGGGAAGCCTGGAGTGCCGTCGTCGCGTTTACATTGACGCAAAGTACGTGCCATCCGCAACCAGTGAAGATGACCCTTTCTGACACACCTTCTCAGCCATCTTACAAATTCGAATCTATGCCTTGTACGAGCTCAACAAGAAGATTCTCGCACTAATGCTTATCACCTTCCTATCATCGTCGGGAATATCAGTTTGGATCATGGCCAGAGGCTCATCAGGACTGACAGGTGCGCCAATAATTCGAATGGTGATGTTGGATGAGCACTCAACATAAAGCGCATTGCAGCATCCGCTATCGAAATCCCAGGGGGCATGTTCTGTGATATGTCCCTCTTTCCCGCCACAACGTACACGTTTTGGATACCCGTCCTTGCATTTGAGAGCCTGCTGTGTGGTTTGGCGCTGCTACGCGGGTTTGACACTTACAAGTACAACGGGTCGCTTTTCAAGAACGGAAACCAACTCATTGGAATCCTCGTCCGTGATTCCGTTGTCTACTACCTGCTGTAGGTCGACCAATTTGATTTTGGGGCGTTCGCTAAAATTCTTGTTTTTCCATCAGAATAGGCATTGCGTATCTCAGTTGCATAGTTATTGGTTTCAGAGCCGCGGTAATTTTTCGATGTCCTACTGAATTTCTCCGGTACCCAGGCTGACGTCAACATTCTGTAGAACCCGTTCATTGAAGTCGCACTTGGGTTTTCGTTGGTATTACCCTGTATGCTAAGCAATCGTATGATATTGACGATTCGGCAAGAGAACGAGGACATAGAGTACAGCTTCCACTCATAAGCTTTAAAATCGATTATAAAATCTTTAAACGACTTATACTTTCCAAAATAAAATCACACTGCCTGCTCTGTTTATGTGGATAAATGGCCAATAACCAGCTTACCCCCAAAGACTTTCAATCAATCGGGACGAAGCTAACTTGAAAGCGCTTAAGCTAAAAGGCTTCACGTTGAATTCCCCTCAGGCTCGATATACGTACTCTCATCTATGATCTACTTATCTACTACCATGAGCGCGGGTCCCGAAAATCCAGTCTCGAGGGATCGCCGCCAGGGCATACATACTCTTGAGTTGTGTAGATCCTCTTGTCCGAGCCCGGGGCCGCCGACCAAATGACTTTCATATGAAACTTTTCCAAGAACCCCAGGTCACCAAACAGCGCCAGGCGACTGGACGTCAAGTCCAGTGTCTGGATCGGCACACCTATCATCTCCCGCCAAGATAAAAACGATTGAAGAACGTCTGCAGGTATTTGCCTTGATTGGGCGATTTCAAGCGTTCGTAATCTCGGGAAGAGGGGGTCGGTGTTCATGGACGAGGCGTCGGACCTGTGCTTTGATACTAGGGTTTGGATTTGAGAGAGTAGGTTCAATTCGGCGAGTATGAGGACTTCCAGAGACGTAAAGCTATACATTGTTCGCATAATGTCGGCATTCGGGGGATCAATTGAATCCATGTGGAAGTCCAGCGTGGTGACCTCTCTCATCGTCGATGACGATACACTGGATGCCAAGATCCTGAAAAATATTGGTTTTGACCAAGATGGAGAAGACCGAAGGTCAATCTTAATGTCTAAACGGCCCAGCGAGGAGGCTGATCGAATTCCGGGGTCGAGTAGCCTGTGGACATAGAAGAAACGGTGGTTGACCCTGAGTGACAAGCCTTTGGGTGGATGTGCACTGAAGTGGCTGTTGGCATACTGTATCAGGACCTGGCAGGAAGCTTCCAGCTCGTGTTCCTGTATGGGCAGCCTATTCGATGTCCTGAAGGACAGATCGCAGCCTTTGCTGGGAGAGACACGTTCGAGAAATTGAACTGCTGTTTCGAACAGACAGATGAGCTTGATGCTCGTCAGACCAGGCAGAAACACTTGACGGGTATCGAGCACGGGTGTTGTCATCGGCATAACTTCATGGCCTATGAACAACGTATCAAGCAGTGGCATTTGCCTAGTTGCCTCGATGACTTCTTGAACCGTGGAGGGTTGTGAGACCTCCAAGCATCGCAGTTGCGACACCCAAGGTGCCTGCAACGAAAATTGGATATCATTGGGATGGAACTCGACCAGTGATGGGGCATTGTTTCCGAATAGCTTTGTTTTGAACTTGGAGGGGAAGGACGTCTCGCCGGAAAGGGATAGATTGAAGGATTCGAGAACGGATGTTGGGCGGGTGAGGGGCTCCCATAATTTATCCTCCAGCTCCCTTTCACAGTGTATCCGTACTTTGATCTTGCGGATCCTCGACCAATTATCATCGAGAAGAGAGAAGAAGAAGTCCTCCATCGTGACGCCGATCACCTCTCCCAAGATACACAGTGGTGATTGTCCGGTCCTGGCCAAAACCTCTAGACGCCAGTCTGCAGTCCCCAGTGCCAGGCAGTCGAGGTGCAAGACTCTACCCCATATTGAAGGGGAATTGAGTAAAAGCTGTCGCCAGCTTCGGCAGACCTGAGATGATCGTCTTATGATTGTCAATGGGCTGTAGGTGAGACGGCGTTCTTCGTTGCTAGGTTCAGGTCCCCAAGAAGTGCCAGGGTACTCGAGAGCACTGATATCGGCGCTCCAGCGCAAAATCCTCCATTGTAGGTCGTCGCTTAGCTCAAGGATATTCACTGAGCTGGGATCAGTCTTCCAGAAAACGACAGCATCTGCTCTCTGCGACTCACTTTCAACTCCAGGATATCTTGGTGCGGCTCAGTTAATGGAGTATTCGGATGCGATCTCTTGTTAAAGCACAGCGACGCAATCAGTGAGTGAGGCAAAGGGTCAAGGAAGGGCAGGCTGATGGTGATCAGCGGCTGCCAAATTCCCGTTCGGCATCAAGATTTAATGCCTGTCGATCCTCCGCTACCACGTTGCAACCACATTGACTTGCATACGACTGGCCTGCTTTGCCTCATACGGATTGCCAAACTCCGGGGTGAAGGTGCCCAGCATAATGTGGAAAAACGTTATGGAGATTAGATACAAAAACAAAATACTGAACCAGTTGGTTTAACAGAAAAATACATGGTATCAATCTGGGAACGTCTCCTCACTAACACCAAGAAATTCTACAATTGGCGCAGAACTCGAGATTTTCAGTTCTAGTTTTTCTCGACACCGGATCTGACAGACGTCTCATGGATATGACTCCCACCCTCTTGAGATCCCGATCTTCTTCTTCGTCCTGGCACGTCCAGTGTGACGCTCGTGCCAGGCAGATTGGAACCACTGCTCCCTTGCGGGTCGCCGTCCGACAGCCTCTGTTCGGAATCTAACAATCTGCTCTTGCCTTTCCCCTTCGACGACACACTCGCCGACATATCCCCTCCTCCTCCTTCCGCAAGCGCCCTCTCCAGCTCCATGATTCTACGTGCACGGATAAACGATTCGCGCCGACTAACGTCCAGTTCTTTCAGAGTATCAGACACGAGATCGGTGCAGCTCCGAAGTTGCCTCTCCAGATGAGAGACAGATTCCAAAGCTTGCCTTAGCTGCTGCTGCTGGTTGCGATGATGAGATTCATCGTCTTTGTCGTCGTCGGGTTGGTAGATGAGTGGGGTGGCAGGTCGCGTCTGCACACCGACATCGCGAAGGTTTCGCGTTTTTTGAGATCTCGCATTCTTGAAGTCGATCTGATCGTGGTGACTGGGCAGCGTTTGGTTCGGGAACGTAGGCATTGAGATGTCCATCAATCGTTCATCACCTGTATAAAAAGAGCGGATTGAACAGAAAATGAGGAAACCATCTGAGGGATGCGAACAGAGAGCCTGAGGCACAACGAACCTGACGATACTGCGTCTTTACCGCCATAGGCGCCGACGTGGATCATCGGTGTCGAGGAGATGCGGACGATGTCCAACGTGTCGTCTACCTCGAGAGGAGTTGTTTTCATGTTTGTCATCGCTGCAGGGGTCAGAGTCGCTGTTGAGCTAAGGAGGACTATATTTTGAAGAAAACGTTAGGACCCATATTTCGTTTGTCAAAGAAGAGACAGCAAAGGAAGGCAGATATAAAGAAAAGGTCAAGAAAACTTAAACGATAGCCTGAAGGGATTTTTTTTTAAAAAAATGAGGAATAACTTACTATAGTCGTCAACAATATCAATCTCCTCCCTATCCGAGTCCGCGGCGAGTCGTGCTCTCTCGTCCGGCATCTCATCGTCATCCTCATCACTACCAGAATATTCCGAGTGCCCACGAGACGACGGAGTGCGGCGGGCCCAAGCCTGAGACTCGCTCTTCGTCTTGGTTTTTGAGTTGGGCGTAGAGTGCCCTTGCGGTGCCATATCGATGCAGATGCTCGGTGGGAGAGTTAGGTAGGGATCAACTTCAGCATCGGACGAGATGGAGGATGACGCTGAAGCTGAAGAGCCTTTCCCTGTGCGAGACATGTGCATGCCGTCTGTGTTCCCGACCTTCCCATCCACACGTAGACCCTCATCTCCGTCACTTCGTTCTTCTGCCTGGCTGCGAAAAGATCCAGGTCTGCTAGGATCAACAACGGGACCGGACAACCATCCGCTCAACACGTCCTCGCCCAAGCTGTCCTTCCTCGCCATCGTCCGTCTGAACAACCCCATCTTCGCATCATCCACGACATCAAATAGCCCCTCGGAGATTGGCGCCCACCGGCGGAGAAACCACGCCATCATCGCTTCTCCTTCTCTGCGAGTTTGTGTGGTATTAAACACGGCTTCGTTTGTTGACTCGATGCGACCCGAAGATGTTGCCCTAGCATTGGAGGGTGACACTGAAGTCGAGGCCGAGCGCAGGGATGCGGAAGAGCCTGAAGAAGGGATTGAACCACCCCCGAATATCCTCCCACCAAACATCCTCGAAAGATCCTCCACGCCTACCCCATTCTCCTCACGGACGAGTGCGACCTGGCTGAAAAACGCGAGGAGGTAAACGAGCAGACTGAAGTTGGGAGATGGCATAAGCTGCAAGAGAAGTTGAGCGAGGAGGATGCGCGTGGATTCTGTGGGACTGGTGTACGTCTTGGAGAGTGGGATGGGGGATGGGAGGCCGGGTTGGCGGGAGAAGGAAGAGGAGTGGGAGGGTTTGAGGTTCCCGGATCTTCCGTGTCCGTGTTCGTCATCTTCAAAATCTTCGACGACCCCCTCGTCATCGTCGTCGTCGTCTTCTAACCCACACCAGTCCCATATGGCTTTGAAGAGGAAGGGGGGCAAGACAGGCTCTGAGAGCGAGGACAGGTAGGTCGTCAGCAACGCGCAGATATCTGGCGTCGATTCGAGGTGAAGAGAGGTGTTCGTCCCAAAGCCGGCGTTGGGGATAAGAATGGTATGTGCGTGAACACTGCCTTTTGGTTGACGCGACCGAATAACAGAGCCAGGTATAGCGTGTTCCGAGTCAAATATCTTTATGAGCTCCAGAAGCCGTGTACGATTTGGAAGAGTGCGAAAGAAGTGGGGTTGATAGATACCTAGATAAACAAAAGGTTAGGGTAGGCTGGAGTTGAAGGAGAATTGATCTTACCTGTTCGATAGAGCTCTTCAATACAGTTGACGACAATAATTGGCAAAATATGGTCTCGTCCGCCGAGAACCATGGTAGTTGAAGCATAAAGGGTCGTTCGGCGTAAAGGTTCCCCTAAAACGACTACAGAAAATAAATACATCAGAATAAAAAACGTCAATCCGGAAAGAGAGAAAAGAATCCGAACCTAATGCTCCTCTTCTCCCTTTCACCTTGAGCCTCCCACTCTCAATGAACCCAGCATGAACTGCGTCCCTCTCTTCAAAGTCCAACTGGTCAAGTTGATGGGCCGCAAGGAGTTCGTGCGCATTTAAGTACTCCGCGACCTGTGCCTGCGAGCCCAGGATATCGACGACGGCAGACAAAATCAGCCTTGGATCAGGTTTTCGTTCCGATGCAGGCCGTGGGGGATCGACCAACCCACTCGCAGTTCCACCCCCACCACAACCTGGAACAGAAAAACGGGCGGTCGTCGTCCGCTTCTCGAGTATCATTGGCACTGGGCTTTCGGTCTTGAGGCCAGGTTTCACCCCGATTCCGGTGCTGCTGCTCCTACTCCTATTCTTCACCACAGATCCAGCTGAACCATCCGTGCCAGGTACTCCTAAGCCCGACTGAGGCTTGGGCTTTGATGTGCGTCGAGATGAAATGAGACCTTCAAACGCGCCGTTCCTGGGACTCCGATACATGTCTTCGAACCTGGTGAAATCGACAATTGGCGGGCTGGCTAACCCGACACCACGTCTTGTGTTCCCGACGTTGAGCTGGGCCTGTAGTTGCGCTTGATGGGCTGTGGTTGGAGGGGGCATAGATGCAATACGACGTTCACGCCCTGACGGTGCCGAGGACGATGTAGAAGGATGCCCACCCGCCGCAGGCGGAGAAAGTTTGTCGGAATCGGGCGTAGCCCCTTCTCCCCCTCCACGATTCTTAGACAAAAATTGGAGCCCTAAAACTTTCGATTTCTTCCTCGTGCTCGTCTTTCCCGAGGACATCTGGTTGTTGTATTGCGTATTCGAGGGTTTGGGAGTTACTGCATCGTCAAAGTTGTCCAGGTTGGGACTCGGCGTTCCCCCTCTCGGTCGCGAAATAGAGGGTATACCGCTTTGCCGATGAATACGCGGGTTTCGTGGGCCTGGAATATCAGGAGGAGGAGTTATGTTGGACATATCTGAATATCCACCAAGACCTGTTGACGAAGCGAGAGTTTAAAAACGCCAATGTCTAAACTTGAACTTGGGGAGGATCTCCTTTAGGACGTTTGGAAGTTATAGAGCTTGTATAAGAAAATCAGGGTGCTTGTTCCAAGTCGGCGCAGAAAGAAGGTTTTGTCAGGCTTACTGAACCATAAATGAGCCTACCAGGCTTGTTCAAGAGGAGACTGGGCCGTTTCATGGTGACGCGGACGATTAATAGCACAGGAGTGCATAAGTGGCACATGCAGGCATATTTCTTATGCGCAGAGTACAATTATCTTGAAAGAGAATGTAGCTTTAGCGATTGGGATTGCTGGAACCAGCACAAGTTGGTGGTTGTTGGTTGAAAGAGAAAACAATCCAGCGAAATGGGTAGATTTCTTGGAGGTTGATCGGAACAAATATAGAACCATGTGACCGTGAATATGTTCGAACATTCGGAGCCTCAGCCTGCCAGCCAACTTGAGCCTGGTACACTGACTCCCTCCTTCACTGGTTGTCAACTGGTTCTTGCCCTTGGTCGACGCTGTTTATGAGCCAGGAACCTCACGAGCCCCGCGATACCGCTCAGTTCCTCTGAATCTCCGACGGCAAGTGTGGACGAAACGACAGAGAAGGAATGGGCATCCCAGGATAACCCCACCGCCTCTGTATTCTAGCGACAACTTTTGTTCTCTCCGTGGGCACCGCAAAAGCCATCGTTGCTCAAGCGCTCAACAAGGAAGTGGTCTGACATGGAGATCCTTCTAGTTACGGACGTCTTGCTTAGCCTTGTGTCCCCTTTATGCACTCGATCATTCTACTGCGCTGTCGGTTGTTGCCTCAGCCGACGGTCCCAGAGTTCAACGAAGGATATCCGGTGGGTACCAATCGCCACCTTGTTTGGCAGATATTTTGGTCATCGCTCAATCAGGCAAGTTGAACTCTGCAAATGTGAACTCACCGACCGCTTCGGAATTTTCAGAATCGTACTCCATCTATGCATTCATGTGTCCAGGGAGATAAAGGTGCTGACACTATATGTGTTATGTATTAATTTCTCTCTATCTATTCGAGCAGCCTTTTTTCATCAGCGTGCTTATTCTACGGCCACGATCTTCTTCACATCCACCTTTTTGTCATGGAGCGTGGTCTGCGTTTTGTAACCGTACGGTTACGGACTTTCCGTTGTGGAGCGTCGATCTGGGGCACTAGCAGTGCCACCTTAGTGGCCTCTGGCGTAGATAGGGAAATTGCTGTTCGGTTACGACTTACATTTAAATAATGTCTTCTCACTTTTCGATGCCATCAGCTGTCCAATCTTATCTGTTCATAACATGGAACCTCTCATCCCTTTCTCGTTTTATTTGCAGCCGCCGCTGTGCATGAGTGCTCCATCAATCTGTTCCGCCGGGATCAACAGGTCTATCAAGAATCACTGTGCTTACTAGTTAGAATGTTTCAACACTTTTCCCAGCAAGGAATGGGCACAGCACAAGTTACCAGGTGTTCAGGGTCGTGCTGACGGAGATTTGCCCTTAGCGCCGGAGGTAGGTCAATTCGGCCCTCGGTTCGTACGTACTGACGATACTATATCATTACGCTATCTGCTTGCTTTTCTATTCAGTTTTTCTTTTCATCCCCCCAACTTCGCTCTCTCTCCTGTTAGCTTTCGTCGCCTCTCAATGGAATCCTCATCCTCCAAGGCATACCACTCTTCAAGCGTACCCCAACCCATTCAAAAGGTCGAAGACATAACGAAGAACCCCAATGGCAATGGCACTTTGAAGCACAACGACGACCTTTTTGCTCCTATTCCTCTACCCTTCGACTTCCGCAACCACCTACGCCTCCCGATCGTCTTGATCATCCTCAGCCCGCTCGTCCTCAACTTTCTCTCCTTCCGGAATTGTATTTTCGCTTTCATAGGATTGTGTTCGGTGCCGGAGATAGTCCGCCTCCGTTATCCTCGATTCATGGAGGTGAATATCATCGACGACCTGCGCATCGAAGCTGGGGCCTGTTTGAGCATTCTCGCGTCTACCACGGCTCTTTTGCTTGAGGTAAGGGTCACCATATTTTTTTTTGTCAGTCGTACCAAAAATACATTTAATGATCGTTTGATATAGACACATCACAGTGGGATCAGCGCCGCAGTATGTCTGGTTCTAAATTATCTGCTCGTAAAAATTAATCGATGATCTTGTTAGGTTAGATTCCATCCAGAGTTCTATAACCGTCCTCTGACCCGCCTCCTTCGGACGTACCTCTTCGTCGAAATGATCTACAATGGTACCTCCGAAGAAAAAGAGAAGACTGCCTCTTGGCTCCGCTGGACACATCGGCACATGCACGGGAGCATCACCGAATCTATGCAGAAGGAATTCAACATTCCGGAAGGAATCAAAACTTACGGATATATCAATGAGCTCAAAGCGTGGGTTATGGCGACGCTCACTTGGTCTACCATTGCTTTCCAATCGCGTTTCGGAAGACCGTCAGTGACCGACCTTTGATGCCTCATGTCCTCATGTCAACTGTATACTCATAAACCACAGGTTATCCAAACGGGCCCTTGACACGATCGTTCTCGAAAACACCTGCGCAGCACTCCGTCTAGGCATCCCTGAAAAGCTTCTCGCAAAGGATTACGAATCCTTTCTCATTCTCTTCAACTCCCAATTAGACGCCCTTTCGACCGGGAACTCTCTCACGCGCTCCATCGTCAAAGAAGTAGAACATGCGGCGATAAATAGCAAGATGCACTGGATCACCAAGATTTGGATAAGACTTGCGTTGATGGTGGGGTACGATCTTCTGCCCGCGCGTGTTCGGGAGGCCTACGATCTTCAAATCCTCAGGCCATGGTGGAGCCGATTCATTCTGAAAGCTGTCATGGCGTCACTTTGGCTTGTCTATCCGATATTAATGTGGTTGCCCCTAAGAGGCGTCATTTGTCTGATGTTGGTGTTGGAACCGCAGTTGAGACCGATTTTCAAGGTGCGAGGTCGTTGATCTGATGTCGTTTGGATAATGAGGTTCAATCTCAATGGCGTGTTCGGCACTCTATTAGACATCGCTGAACACACTCCATTCAATGGACGTCCTGTCCGACGAGCCACAATACGCTAAGGATGCGGCGTATTTCGAGAAGACAAGCTTAGCACCATCGTATCTGACATGGCTTGGATCTGGTAAAGATGGCCAGCCATTTCTTCAGCGCGTTCTCGTCGAGGTACTCCGAACTCAGCTGCGGTCCAGCTGCCAGGCTCAAGCTTCTTCAACTTGGTTTTATCGGTTCGGCCTCTGGATTCTCCTTCCTTTACACCTGGCAGCATTATTTTTGGACGCCCTCCATCGGTCTGTCCTCTTGACTATCTCACAATGGCGAACCCAAATCAAGGAAAGCACGATTTACAAAGACGGTAATGCAAAGGTTCCACGACACGGTGAGTGTTGATATTGAATTGATTTACAAAAGTTGGATCATTCATTTTAATATCAGTTGGGTTTGTTATGGACGGGAATCGGCGGTACGCTCGAAACATGGGACGACCTGTCATCGTAGGGCACCAACACGGTGCCCAAACAGCAGGGAACGTGCTTGAATGGTGGCTCCGTTTCATTTCTAGCACATCTTCATCATCAGGTACCGTGGCAGAGGATGAGAACCTCAAGTACCTGACAGTCTGGGCATTTTCTTCCGAGAACCTTAAGCGCTCTACCGAGGAAGTAGATGGCCTCTTCCGTCTCATGAGCGCCGAGTTCAGAAGCCTTGCTCTGACGTCCATTGTACACCTATTCCAAGTCCGCGTCCGTGTCATTGGGAACCTTGAAGGATACCCAAAGGAGCTCCGATCTGCAATATCGTTCCTCGAAAATGCAACAAGGATGTACAATAGGCTTCATTTACAGATCGCTATGGGGTATGGGGGTCGAGATGAGATTGTGCGTTCGGTGAGAGCCGTACTTGCACAAGGGGGAGAGATTACGGAGGAGAGTATTGGTCGAAACACGTTTTGCGCGAGGTCGGGTATCCCACCTGTTGATATGATTGTGCGTACTTCGGAGCGTAGGTGCGTATCATTTTATTCTTTCACTGACGAGACAAGTATAATTCCTCCCCCCCCCCTTATTTTTACAGGACGAGTGGCTTCTTCCTATGGGATACTCAGGCGGCAGAGCTGTATTTTATTGACAAGTTGTGGCCACAACTGACAGAGGGGGATTTCCTTGACGCTGTTGCTAGCTATTCTAGAAGAGAGATGCGTGGCGGAAAGTGATATGTACATACCTGACATCGTAGATATTAGATCATAGATATAGATAAAAGACTCAAGATGACCTATATTGCTTTCAACGTGAGGAGGGACCTTTCAAGACAGTATGCCATGAAGATATTCCTATATACGGGGAGGGGAATTGAACCTCAAGGCTTTAGAGTTTGCTCCGAGGCCTGATTATTTAAATAATGTATATTGAATATGATGTTACTTGAGAACAGGCTCTGGGTATCCCAGGACATTTGGGTTAGTTACAGCGTTGACTCGCCACCCACCGGCCTAATCCCTTGAAGCATTTGAATAAGAACGCATCGAGTGCGCTTGAACCCTACGGTTCTGAGGAGCCCGATCAATACGGTATGGTACAGCGTTAACATCTCCTTCACTGCCAGATGTTTTCACCTTCGGTTTATCATCACCTCGATCGGAACCCGAGTCTCCGTTCACACCCTCAAGCTGATGAGGCGGATTACGATTGCTCACAGTGCTCGTGTGATCTATCTGATACTGATCCTGCGGGGAAATACTCCCAAAGGTATACCGTTTAATGACAGGGCCCCCGTAGTATGATGGTGGCAGCGGTGGTGGCGGGCGAGTGGTCAAAGCTTCCCGGGCGGCTCTGTGTCTGCACAGCTCTTCCCACTGTAATTAAGTAGAGTAAATTGGTCAGATAATTCTGAGACGTTGTAGACTGTACTGATATCCAGGATTCCAACTCACCAGTTCTGGTGCCTGGCGCTGGCATGACCTGCCGAAGATATACGCTCTCAGAATATCAAGGATGTCTTCTTTCTCTTCGGTATATTCGTCGCGTGCCTTCCGCCTGCCAGTGCCCCGGCGGGCGTCAGCGCTAATTCTTGGTCTGTCAAAATTACATGACCAATCATACGGTCCGAGATGATGCCATGACATTGTGTTTGAGCTCGGCGTAGGTTGAGGCCTAGGACCCGGCGGCCAATGGCAGTAGGCGCAGGCAGAGTTGGGATTGTGATTTGGTTGAGAGTTACCGGAAGCGTTAGATCTAGACTGACATTCGGGTATACCAGAGTAATGGTACATGGTTGAGCGAGAAACTTGAAGGTGTCTGGGTGGAGCTTGGAGTAATTTGAATGACGTTGGTGGAGCCTGAGGTTGATCAGTCTGGCAGTTCTTTGGCATAGAACCAGGCTGCAAGTAGGTGCGGGCAAGGCTGGTATTGTGATCTGCCAGTGATTGATGATTTCTGGGAACGTTAGGCTGAGACTCGGGTTTACCAGGATAAGGGTACATGGTTGAGCAAGAAAGGTGTCTGGGTGGAACTTCAAGTTGGAGGACTAGTAATTTGAATGATGTTGGTGTAAGTTGATGAGCTTAGCAGTTCCTTTTTATATCATTTCAGGCATCCTTTCTTCCGTCATTAGCATAAGGGATTCAACACCCATATTGGACTCTTGGTGCGTGTTTGTGAGATACAACACAGCAAAAACCAGCAGTGTGCCTTGTTCGGCCAAGGCGGCGAGCAACCAAATACAAATGCGTGAAACACAAAGAAACAAGAAACATATCAAATTTTTGTGGACAAGGATGCACTACATCGTGCTGGGCAACGATAGACCAGCAAGAATATTACAACACTGGGGCTGATTCAGTACCTCTTGCCCTGTCTGGAACAAGGGTCCTGGGTAAGGGCTGCCTATTTGGGGTTTTCAACCTGGGCTATATACTATCCGTTCTCTAACAGGATTTATACCGTAGAAGGAGTTTCAATTAAAGTGCTATTAGCCTACACCTCCAGAAGTGCGTGCTTTAATTATACTGAAATGAAATCCGCGAAGTCCACTGAAATGCCGAAAATTGAAACTCCGAAACTGAACGGCACTACAAGTCGAGATGTCAATCCTTCCGTGCTCGTCAGTGATAAAGTCTATATTTTATGTCATTCTGTTCAATTAAATGCTTGTACAGATTGATAAGTCGTTTTTTGTTGCACGACTTTGCCCAGCCTACTCTCTCATAGCCCACCCAAGGCCCACCCGAAATTTACACGCATTCCAAAAATGGTAGTAATGTCTATTTTCGGAATCTAAATATTCGGCCCGAGTTGAATTGTTAGTGGCTTGTGTCTGCCTGTCCAAGTTCAACCTAACGTCGTCAGTTGGGCATGGCTTGACGTCGGTGTGCGTATCCACACACGACCGAGCCTAATATGTATGGTTCGGGCTGTCATGTTCTTGTTTTTTTGAATGGCATACCAAGGCATAACAGCACTAGTATTGACCAGCATCCAATAAACTATTGGTAAGTTGAAGTCGGGGACACGTCGTCGGCCATCTCGTGGATACAGCCTAGCCCCATCGTTCTACCTATCCGAGTCTATGCTACACTTGGGAATGCACTTTGCAAAATTACCCTTCTGAAGATAGTCGGTGGGATCATCATGGTCGGGTAGACCAGTGATTGGTGGCCCTACAATTTCATTGAAATTTCAGTCTGGCTAGAACGGAGCATAAAGAAGGTATTCAAGTAGGACCCGGTGCGTCTATTTGGGAATTGAGGTGATGCTGGGTACAACATGTCAGCCTTCTCAATTACTTCTGGGTCAGGACCTGAATAGTAACTTTGCTCATCCTGACACAATTTGACAGAGTCTAGGTACGATTCGACGCACCCAACGTTCTTCTTGCTGACCATCGTGGAGTATCTATCGTGAATTTTGAAAGACACACGTTGCTCACAAACCTGTCAGCTCCACAATGAGAGGTCATTCAAACGCCTCTTGTACGGTTTTACCCGAGCATCCCAGGGTCCACTAACGTCGTTGGTGTGAGTCCTAGGCTCCTAGTCCACTTAGCTTGAGTTGTCACGCCCTCAGGCCACGCCATGAGAAGCGTTCTAGGTGCCGCACTACCACTACTTTGTCCGAAAATGCACCTGAACCTACGTGTAGAAATGTATATAACTCAAGCGCGATTGTCGTTCTTCGAGAGCCCAAAAGTCACCCCAAACGACTACTACCTATTGTACGATGCATGCACTAGTTCTTTTCGCCCTCGCTATGATAGCTCAAGGGGTATGCTCGACCCCTGTTCCAAAGAGCTATCTCAGCCTTTCAAGTAGTGCTGGGAGTGGGTCAGTCGGTGGTCAAAATGGTGAGTTTACAGTTTCCTCCGTCTTTTCATCCAGTACAAAGGCCGCTTACACTTTGCTGGAAGTGCCTATCTACGAGACGAGGGACCTCAGCGGAGAGGAAGCAAAAGCATTTGGGTTCCCAAATCGCGATTGGTTTGCTAGTAAGTCAAACCTCACTCGAGACGAACTTCATCTATTCACTTTGGACTTGTTAATAGTCCCAGGAGGAGGGAAAAAAGTTGATTCACATGTGGCGACTTGAACCGTTGAACGACGGAAATGAGCAATATCGCGCCCCAGCTTTCGAAATTTCTCGTTTATCATTCTATCATGATCCAGGATCTATTACCTTTGTAATTTACATGTTGTAGACTATTCAAAAACAAAAGCCAATCAAAATGAACAGCCTGAGCCAGGTTTTCAGGCGCTTAAGTCGAGGTGACCGAATTGCCGGAGGACCGATGATGGCCGAAGGGAAGCCGAAAGTGAAACCGGAGCTTTGTCATACATGTGAACGGGGTGCGTCATCAGAGGGGGAACGACAACAAATCTTTTTCTGACCTTCTCCACAACATACGACACGGAGACTCTCTTCGTTTTCGCAAAACATTACGATCCGGGTTGGTGAATTCCACCGCGGGATGAGCCGTTTCGCTCCCCTTTTCCGGTCTCTTCCGGCCCTACGACATGGTCTTGCGCCACGAAACAGCCCCAGTGCATATCTCCAGGTCGCATATCCCTCCAGGCGACTTTTTTCTGTGTCTTCGGCGCTGTCTGTGCGGAATCCGTCTTCGCCCAAGTCTCCGAGATGGGTGAACCCAAAGACGCCACCAGAATCACCCCCCGTCGCGCCTGAAGAGACGGAAGATTCCGCCGACAAGACAAGTGAGGGGGGTGAAGGAGAGGGCTCAGAAAAGCCCTCAGAATCCCCGTCCGAGTCTTCTTCTTCTACATCATCGTCTTCGTCCCAGTCGTCTTCTGGGACACCTTCGAGCCATGAAAACCCCACGACACCACCCACGACACCACCAAACTCGCCGCCTCCTCCAGGCAACCCTGGGTCGATCGCGAAACAGTCCGTACCCGAAATCTACCCCCAGATGCTAGCCCTACCCATTGCCAGACGACCTCTCTTCCCCGGTTTCTACAAGGCGGTTGTCATTCGGAACCCTGCAGTCGTCGCTGCCATCAAGGAGATGATGAAGCGCGGCCAACCATACCTCGGTGCTTTCCTCCTCAAGGACGAGAATACGGATAGCGATGTGATCACGGACATAAACTCGGTACACTCTGTTGGTGTTTTTGCGCAAATCACAAGCGTTTTCGCGGCTGCGGGCAGAGGCGAGGAGGATAAGGAGGAAGGCCTCACCGCTGTCTTATATCCGCACCGACGAATCAAAATCACGGAACTGGTCAAGGCTGGTGGTGCAAAGATGGAGGAGGTTGAGCAACAGGAGGAGCCTCAGACTGTGGAACCTCCAACGCCACCTCCTACCCCGCCTGTTCACGAGAAAGAGAAAAATCCGTTGGAAACGACTACCGTTCAAGGTATCGTCTACGACTTATGATTTTTTCTTGCCACTAATTCACTTTTGTTTTTTTTAGGTCCACCAGCTCAGACGGCTTTCCTTCACAAACATGACATTTCGATTGTCAATGTGGAAAATCTCATCACGCTGCCATTCAACAAGGACGACCAGTATATCCGCGCCTTCATGTCCGAAATCGTTTCAGTCTTCAAAGATATTGCTCAGTTGAACCCCCTTTTCCGTGACCAAATCACCAACTTCTCCATCAACCAAGTCGCTGCCAACGTTTTTGACGAGCCTGACAAGCTGGCTGACTTCGCCGCGGCGGTGTCTACGGGCGAGGTTCAGGAGCTGCAAGACGTGCTCGAGTCGCTTGTCGTCGATGACCGGCTTCGCAAAGCACTCCTCGTCCTCAAGAAGGAGCTCATCAACGCTCAACTTCAGAGCAAACTTTCGAGGGACGTTGACAGCAAAATCGCGAAACGCCAGCGGGAGTATTATTTGATGGAACAGCTGAAGGGCATCAAGAAGGAACTGGGCATGGAGAGCGACGGGAAGGACAAGCTGATTGAAAAGTTCAGAGAACGGGCAGCGGCACTCAAGATGCCGGACGGTGTTCGAAAGGTCTTCGAAGAGGAGTTGGCCAAGCTGCAGGGACTAGAGCCTGCTGCCAGTGAAGCCAATGTGACCCGAAATTACTTGGATTGGCTTACTCAAGTTCGTATAGACCGTTTTCTTTCTTGGAACACTTGACTGACGTCATCTTTTGTCTAGATTCCATGGGGTCGACACACACCAGAGAATTATTCCATCCCACACGCCCAGAACGTGCTCAATGAAGATCATTATGGATTAACAGACGTCAAGTCTCGCATTCTCGAGTTCCTCGCCGTTGGAAAACTTCGTGGGACAGTTCAGGGCAAAATTATTTGCCTAGTTGGCCCTCCTGGTGTCGGAAAAACGAGTATCGGGAAGAGCATCGCCAGGGCTCTGGGACGCCAGTTCTTCCGCTTCAGTGTCGGTGGTTTGACAGATGTCGCTGAGATTAAAGGACATAGGAGAACTTATGTTGGGTACGCAACTTTTTTTTTCTATCTTCTTCGAAGAAATTCTTTTTTGTGTAAAAAAATACTGATTCGATTTGCGTGGTTTGCAGAGCTCTTCCAGGGAAGATTATTCAAGCATTGAAACGCGTCGAGACGGAGAACCCACTTGTGCTTATTGATGAAGTCGATAAAATCGGACGAGGAATCAATGGCGATCCCGCCAGCGCACTACTTGAGATGCTCGACCCGGAACAAAACAATAGTTTCCTCGATCATTAGTACGTTCTCTTCTTTTCTATCCGTGGATATATCTTCATTTCCGTTCTTTTTAAAATCATATTCAGCATGGACGTACCCGTTGACCTTTCGCGTGTGCTTTTCGTATGCACGGCCAACAACCTCGACACGATCCCTGCTCCCCTTTTGGATCGTATGGAAGTCCTCGAGGTATCTGGATATGTCTCTGAAGAAAAGGCTGTCATTGCCTCGAGGTACCTTGGCCCTCAGGCTAAAGAGGCCTCAGGTCTGAAAGATGCGGATGTTGAGCTCGATCCTGAGGCGGTCGATGTTCTTATCAAGTACTACTGCAGGGAGAGTGGAGTCAGAAACTTGAAGAAACATATCGAGAAGGTTATTTTTTTTTGTTGGTGTAATGTATCTGTTCTTTTTTTCTCACATCATCATATCATCAACAGATCTATCGCAAGGCCGCCCTGAAGGTAGTGCAGGACCTAGGTGAAGATAAACTGCCCGAACCTACCCCCGTCGCCGCAGCAGACAGCACTGATAGTCCAACAACCACTTCAGAAGAACCCTCACCCGCCGAAACACCCGCTTCAACCGATGCCCCTGCAGAGACACCCATCATCGACACCGTCAAGAACCAAGAGCCACCTCCCAATGAACCTTCAGAACAGGCGGAGAAATCGTCACCCGCTGACAATGCCAACAAGCCCATCACGACGACGGAACGCCAGCCGATGCACATTCCTTCGACGGTCCATGTTCGCATCGTGCCGGATAACTTGAAGGAGTATGTTGGCCCACCGGTTTATCAGAAAGATAGGATGTATGTCCATCCTCCTCCACCGGGTGTGAGCACTGGGTTGGGTTATTTGGGTAATGGAAGTGGTGCGGTTATGCCTATCGAGGCTATGGTGCGTTTTCAGTTTCGTTATGTCATTCTTGGGGCGAACACTAATTTTTTTTTTTTTTTTCCTTTTCTCTTTTCTTTCTTTTCTTCCCCTTTTTTTATTTGATCAGAGCATGCCGGGCAAAGGTGCTTTGCAGCTCACAGGCAAACTTGGCGAGGTCATCCGCGAGAGTGCACAAATCGGATTGAGCTGGGTGCGCGCCCATGCTTACGACCTCGGAATCACAAAGGCAGTGGACGAGCAATTCTTGACCGACCGGGATGTGCATGTCCACATGCCTGAAGGCAGCATTGGAAAGGAAGGCCCAAGTGCGGGTACCGCCATTCTGTCGGCCTTCGTGTCGTTATTCACGAAGACCAAGATCCATCCGGATATTGGTGTGTATTGCCTTTCTTCTTTCCTTTTTCTTCTTATCTTTTTTATATTGTATATATATATTGTTCATGCGCTGACGTCCCTTTTTTTTGTCATCTCCTCACAGCCATGACAGGCGAGATCTCACTCGTGGGGCAGGTATTACCTGTCGGCGGGTTGAAGGAGAAGATCCTGGCCGCTCATCGTGCTGGGATCAAGACGATTCTGGCACCAGCGGCGAACAGGGCCGATATCGAGGAGAACGTCCCTGAGAGCGTGAAGACGGGGATTCGGTTCGTGTATGTGGAGAACGTGAACGAGGTTCTTCATGAGGTGTTCAAAGGGGAGCCTGTGGCGGAGAGGTGGAAGGAGACGCTGCCTTTGAATCCTTGAAGATGTGCTGTGCTTAGCCATCCTGGCCTGCAGCCCTCATGTCAGTCAGCTGTGCGGGCGGGTGGGCAGGCGGGCTGACGGCTCTGACTTCAGGGATTTTGCTACTATCACCATTCGGGCGAGAGAACTCGGGCTCGGGTTCCTGAAGGGTGCATCACCACTTTGCAGCTATGCATGAGGCGTGTGCGCTGAGCCTGCTAGGCCCAAAGTCATTTCGCTAAATGACGGCATGATGGTCT
Source organism: Psilocybe tampanensis (assembly GCA_019904355.1). Taxonomy (NCBI): domain Eukaryota; kingdom Fungi; phylum Basidiomycota; class Agaricomycetes; order Agaricales; family Agrocybaceae; genus Psilocybe; species Psilocybe tampanensis. The sequence continues at coordinate 7,974 of JAHXRV010002671.1, read as the reverse complement.
GCTTCATTTTTTTTTTCGTCTCTTTTTCTGTCTCTTTTCTGTCTCTCTGTCTCTCTCCACAAGTACATATAACAAGTATATCTTTTCATCGGCATACCTCATCCTCATCCTCTCATAGATGCACTGTCCAATTGTCTTATCCACTTGTCATAGTTTCTTTCTTTTTACTCTCCTTTCTTTCTTTTTTTCTTTTTTTTATCATCATCATCCGACTAGCTTGTCAAACAAATCTAGCAGTACTTAGTTAAGTATTATCTGTATTTTACTGTAGACGTTGATTTTTTCAATACACCAGCCCAACTCAAGCATCATGCAGCTGAAGTGCTTCCCTCTGTATAGTCATGGCGTATTTCGCTGAGGAAAGTCCGGAATCCCATCTTGATGCCGTCCACGAAAATCGTGCTTCCCCACACGAGGAGAGAAAGGAAGATAAACGAGAGGAAAGGGAAGGTGAAAGTGATTGGGACCAATCGCTCGACGAACGTCGCTCCATGTGCCGCGATCATCAAGGAGAGCCAGACGAGTATGAGGAGAAGGAGGGATATGATGTACAGGAAGAGGAACCGCACGGGAAGTCGGATGACTAGAGTAGAGTCGGCAGGGAAAAAGAGGGGAAAAGGAAAAAAATGAGATGGCAAGAAAAGAATGAAGAGGATGTTAAGCACTTACGTTGACGGATTAGGACCCTTTTGAGGTAGAAAGATCGGGTTCGGCGAGGCTGTCGCGAGGTGGCAGAGGGCAGCCAATAATCCTCATATACAGAATGTACGAACGAATTGAGGTATCGAGGCCCTGACATCCTCAAAAGATATCTTCCAAACGGCGACCCCAGCACCATGCGACACAGCGTAAAGACCAAGAAACACCACCACCCAGCAGAGCCTAGGAAGATGCTGAGCATCAGACTCGCGAACATCAGGCTGGTCGTGTATCCCAGTATGGGGAACGGCGGGAACATGGATTGGGCCCATTCTAAGTTCATGAAGAGGGTTGTGAGGTAGTAGAAGATGAATGTGATCCCGCTGGATAAGGCGACGGCGAAGATGTAGGATGTGCCTTTTCCGATGGCAGAGACGGCGACGAGACCTGTGTGAGTAGGGGTGTCGACGGTCAGAGAGAGATAAATTGGATGAGAGGATGGAGATGAGTACGGACCGTAGAAGAACTTGTCTGAATAATCTACGTGAAAGAGCCAGGGATATATCTTTGTGGAACTGGATTCGTATAGACCTAGCCAATAGAGACTTTTGAGAGAAGGTAATCAATCTTCGAAATTTTTAAAAGAAGAGACACAGATGTCAGTGGATCCTTACCAGGTCACAATCCCAATGCCAAAAACGCATTCAACGGTAGTAACCTCGTTCTGTCGGTTTCCGTACCAAAATGCCGACTTGAGCATGCCGAAGAAAACGACGAGTGTGGTGACCAGGATATGATAGCCCGTTATCGGTGGATGCCCCCGCCTTGCCAGCAAATGAATGTCGTCAAGCTCGTCAGAGCGATAAGATGGACGCTCAATGTCGAAGATGGCGAGGAGGTTTCATATGTATTCGGAGTAGTCAACGTGAAAAAGCCAACGCAATGGACGTCCATGGCTTTCTTCGTATGATCCTAGGACGTGGAAGCTAAGTATGTCAAAAAAAAAAAAAAAAAAGGAAAGGCCATCAGAAAACAAAAGTTTCCCCTCCAAAGTCTTGTTACTTACAATAGGAAAACCACGACACCGAGGACCCATTCCAGTGTGATCGAGGCGTTGTTCAACGAAAGATACGATGTGATGGCCTTCGCAGCGCCCAAGCCAACCGTGGCGACGAGAACCAAAAGGCGATACAACGTCAGCTTTGGGTGCCACGAAACTGTGGTTGTTCCGAAGTTCGCGTTCTGTTCGAGTCGTCGTCTGTTGTTGTTGTTGGTGAACGTGGAAAGTTCTACCGACTCCCTGGGGGAGGGTGAATGTGATCTATCATCCGAGCGTCGTGAAGCCATCACCCATTGATTTTTCTTGCTGTCGGGCTTGAGCTCGCTCGAACCAGACCGTGCAACATTTCGTGTTGGATGTTATCGTCAGCGGTGAACGTGTTACGTCAAGATGCATTTGACGACTCCCTGGGTTTTCAATTGAGCGGTCCCACGCCAAGGACAGGCCATGCCCTTTATTTGAGAGAGAGAAGGTTGGATTTATATTAATGGGATGGCAAGAGCGGTCTTCGATCCATGTAATCGTTCCGAACATCTGACAAAAAGTTCAAAAACCCACTATAAAAATCGCGCACAAAAACAGAGCTTATGAAACTGGAGATCGGAAAAGAAACGAACATAACGAGGGGAAAGGTCAGCGTGACGGGCACAAACGATTGCAACGAAACTGCTGGAACATAGGCGCACATCAACGCCAACCAGAAAAAGTAGAAGAGTAGGAAGAGAAAGACGACGGTCGTGAGGATATGAAAAGGTAATTTGATGGCTGATATAACATTATATTAACATAGTGGTTTCGAGAAGAAAGGAGAACGACATTCACCTTGACGAACCAACAGTCGTTTCAGATAAAATGCACGATCACCGGGTCCCGGGGAGGAAGAGTTGTCCCGATATTTGAGATAAACTGACTGGAAGAAAAGAAAAACCTGCCGCACTGGTCTCCTCCTCGAAAGAATAGGCGATCGAAAGAGTATTCGGAGAGCCAAATATAAGAGACCAATTCCAATGCCAACGGCCGAAAAAAATAGGAATCCGATCACAAGATTGAACATGAAACCTGTGAACAAAGACACGATAGCAAATTCGGGGAAAAACGCTCGGTACCACCGGTAGTTGAGTGTTAACTTCAGCAGTTCGAAGAAAGCCACGCTGACTCCGAGGGATGCCGTTAGACCAACGAAACAGAGAAGGAGCTTCCCTGTTATGATTGTTGCCCCGCCCGCGGCATCGATGACTGGATATGCCAGGTCAGAGGTGGTTGTGACTGAGGACATCAAAATCGACTTGCCATTGAACAGAGTGGGAGAGAGGTCGACGTGAAATAACAAGGGGTAAACTTTCTCAGTGCTGTCTTCGTAAAGGCTGAGGTAATACAGCCTGGACATTGATGATTTTTAGTGCTATAACGTTGGATTTTGAAGAGAGGGGGCCTACAAAGTTATAATGCCAACGCCAAAAACGCATTCCACGGTGGTCACATCGTTCTGAAGATTGCCATACGAAAATGCCGATTTCAAGGTACCGAAGAACGCGACCAGGATTGTCACCAGGATACGATATCCTGTGATTGGAAGACTTCTACTCAGTGTTGAGGGATGCAAGAATTCATCGGAGCGATAATGAGGTCGACTCATTCCGAAGATGGCGAACAAGTCCCATAGATATTGAAGGTAATCATGGTGGAATAGCCAATTCAGTCGAAGTGCATTGACTTCTTCATACGATCCTAAAACATGGAGGCTGTTAAAAAGTTGATGTGAGATTATTTCGCGTTCAAAGTATAACACGACCTCGTACAAGATGAAAACCACCACCCCCGTTATCCACTCTAACGTGATTGACGCGTAGTTGAAGTTCAGATACGACGTCACTGCTTTGGCAATTCCCAACCTGAGGGGAGCAGCAAGTACCAGCAAACGATACAAGGTAAGCTTTGGGTGCCATGAATGAGCTATTCTTCGTGGTTCGTCGCTGTCTCCACTTTCAACGTTTGATAGTTCTTCATGCGCCATGAAGGGGTGAGAAAGAAATGTTTCTTGGGCGCATTTCGTAACCCTGGTCCATTATGTATGTTCTGCTATCATCGACCCCCATCACACACGGGTGGACCGTCCTTGACACAGCGATCGTTATCGATGTGCCACCATCGAATTTGCTGTGGGCTTGTGGGCTCGCTATACCCAGGTAAGAGAGCAACGGAGCAGATTCAGTGACCGCAACGGAAACCGATTTCTATTGTACCTAATGATATTCTTGATTTGAATATCACAACGCGGTAAAAACATTGCACATCCAATAAACCCATATTATTTACAATTTGCATCAGACCCCAGGATGTCTGCGCTCATCAGCCTCGATGCAAAAAAGTTGGAGAGCTCTGTCCACATCGGTCCCTGCGCTTCGCCATTACAGCCTTGGACCGATTTATCAAGTCGAGAATCTCTGGGCTCCCATCACCACAAACATAGTAGACTTCAGAGGTTAGGTCCCGTGTCTTCCACGCGACCTCCAGGCCAGGGCATTGACCATCAAGAGGCGAAACGTCGTCCAGGTCGTAAGGGTCGGCATGCTGATTATTATAAACGAACCTTGATATCGGAGCACCACCTTGGCGCTGGAGATCCACAAAGGCCAACACGGTGTTAGCAGAACTATGATGGTCGACGCGGCGGGTATCGTATTGGGAAGGCATCGGCCTGTAAATTACCTCTAAAGTTTTGAGACAAGGAAAAAGGACCGTTTTTTTGTCAGATTCAGTGAGCACTTGAAGCACGGTGGGAACTGTGTAAAGCTTTTTGACAGAAGCAACTGAGGATATTAACGATGCGAATGGGGGATCTGAAAAGAAGGACGGTGCATATTCAGTGTTTAGCATGATGGTTGCCTTGTTTAGATGAGGAATGGCTAAACCGGATAATGATAATGCTTCAAGAAGTCGATAAAATGCGCGCTCCTTTCGATTAGGTCCGACATAATCCAATTGAAAAACCAAGAATCTCCCTATACCTTGCCATGCGAGCGGTTGGGATCCAGATAGATTGATGTCTGCAAACCAAACTTCTTTGTCGCCGACACCAAAATCAAGATGGGATCTCCCTGGAGGAAGATCGAAGTAATCGCTAGCCCACCGACAAAGGACAGGAATGTTTATATCGCCTGCGTTGGAAGTCGCCAGCCTGACTTCGATGGAGCAACCAGGATTGGGAATGATGTTGGTCAAGAGCGGCCAACAAGTTGATCCTTCAAGTCCTCGTGACTCGGGATTCATGCTACGCTCGTCTTCGCGGATCTGCATTTTCCGCAAACTTGGAAGCCGTATCGGTGCACGCTCCATACCAATATACGGACTGGCAATGGCGTTACCGAGGGAAAGGAATTCAAGATTTGTCATCTGAGAGAGAGCCTCGTACAAGGCATCGACGGAAGAGAATGGGGGTGTGTAGCATTCGAAGATCCGAAGCTGGTGTAACTGCGGGAGCCAGGAGCATTGCTCTGCATTGAGGATCATGCGTTGGGTTTGGAAGATTTGTAGCCGTGGGGCGTGGTTGTTGAAGAGGACAGAACCGATCTCCAATGGATCGCAAGGTTTCGGAAACTGGATCGTGAAGGATTCCAGGGCATGGGCTGGCATCGACAAGCACGAGAGCACATCGCGATATACACCGGCATCATCATATTCTATAATGTCTCCACTGTATCTATCGCTCATTAAGACGACTCGAAGATTGAAATGACGGATCCTGGCCCAGTTTTCACTGAGAAAAGATGACACCCAAGGCCCCGTGTTCTTCTTGTAAATGTTTCCGACGTATATCTTTCCTTCTACATGGAGCAGAGCGTTCTGGGCTCTCTGTACGATCTCTTCTCTGAGCTGATCCCCGACACAATCCAAAAACAAGATATCCATGAGATTTGCCCAAATCGTAGATGTGTTGATAATGAGGTCCCTCCAGCGGGCGTTGACCTGGGATGAACTAAGAGTGGTAGCAATGCCTGGAAATGCCTTTTTGATATGTATTCTGCTCTGGCGAACTCCTTTGCGGAATGTTTGAAGGGTCGATCGGTCGATACGGTCATAGACGTCTAGTGGCAGATCGTCTTCCATGTTGGAGTTGCATTTGAAGATCGCCAAAAGAACCTCATTAGGAAGTTCAGAAATGTAGCAATGGTGATGATTCTGAGGATTTATTGCCTGATCTTCAGGATATTCCATGGGCGTAAGTGAAGGCAAGGAAAAAAGATGGTTGGTGTTGAGAGCAAGCTGAAATGCGAGCGATAGGTTCGGAACAAGCCCTTTGCCGGTATTTGTTTGGCTGTTCATTTCCAATCGGAGTATGGTCGGATCATGAATTTGAGTACTCATCCGGTTCCCGGACCGGAGCAAAGGCTTACTAGAAGTGATCAAGGCCCGATACTGGTGTTTGTGCTCTCGAAATTAATTAAATAAATAAAAAAAGAAAAGGAAAAAAGGGACAAAAAAGGAAACACTCTTGAGATCACTCGCAGCTTCAACACAGCTTGCTCCCATTGCTCTTTCACATATTCTAAGCATGCCAATATATAAACTAGCCATATCCCACTCTCAGACACTCTCAGACATTCCCGGATACCAAATATTCTGACAGAAAGGGTCTGATTGAACCCTTTTCTGACCCTTTTTTGCGGTTTTTCCTCAATTTAGTAACGGATACTCGCCTATCAAAGGATACTCGCCTAGATTACAGCGCCGGGCGCGCCGTTGGCGCGCTTATCTTTTATTCTATAGCCACAATCAATATGTCAAATAAATTCATTGAATTATCACCTCAAATACTAGTGATCTTGCCAATGATCTCAAAGTGATCGGATTCTCATTACACAACTACTCCAGCTGCTCTGCGCTCATTTGTTAGCTTTAGCCATCCATCTTTTTGTATTTCACCCCACTCTGATTAGAAAAAAGTTCTAGGGAAAACAACAAAATTTTGACAAAATTGTTTTGTGTCTAGTTCAGTAAAAAAACAAATTCTGACAATTAAGCTTGAAGGAAAAGAAAATTTATTTCATAAAAGGGTACATGATATAGCCGGTGTTAATTTTGATAAACCAGGGTGTCCAACAAAATGCTAAAGCGCGTCTTCAACGTGTTCTACCAATGTTGCACGGTCTACTTGAATTCCGCCAGACAACTGGATTACTTAATCATCCTCCCAAAAAGAGAAGGCTACACAGGCGGACCTTCAATTGTACTTTTCCGCGACTTTTAAAAGTAGCCCAAAAATAGTATCGAAACATATATTGAACACATATTCGAATCAAATCCAACACAACGTGCCAGACACTCAAATAAAACCACAACCCTCTGCGAATTTAGATCCAATACGAATCCTCACTCTGAAGTTAACACAAACCCTTGTTGATCCCACCAAAAACAACCCCAGAGCTCGCGTCAAGCAACCCAAAATGGCTAACGTGCTTAATTCGGAAGGTCAGTGACTTTGCAGGTGTTTGACGACAGCCCCAAATCCGACGGAAGTCGGAGACCTTCGGATGCTCGTCTTGCCTTGCAACCACAATGAACCACCGTCCACTTGCCATTCCCCCACTGTCCTCTCGCCATTCCCTGCGCCATTTTCTTCTTGTTTGAAACTGCTCGCACAGAGCGATGTTATGGAAAAGATTCCATGTCCCATCTGTGGGATTTGCAATGTGCGACATCTTTTCTTTTTTATTTGCTCTTTTGTTGTGCCCGGAAAGGATTCCGCGTCCCAGCATGTGGGATGGCGTTGAGCGGCCCTTCTATGTCTTGTTTTGCTCCTTTTTATTTTTTCCCCTCTTCCCCTCTCCTGGACTCAACCGGAGTGACCGAGCTGGCAAGCTGTGCAGTGAGTTTTTTGGTTTTTCCTTAGACCCTCGTTGACTTAATCGTTCGGATTATAGGTCGCATTGTTCAAAGGTGATTTCGGCTCAGGACCTCGGTGAGTATGTTCATCCACTGTCTTTCTTTTCTGACCCTTACTGACCAGAAAACTTCTAGCCTCCTAGCCTCAAACTCCAAACCCGGCATCACAACGACGGTCAGTGGGGGTGAGCGCATGGGCAGCAGCTTGAAGGGTTTCAGTGGGGGGTCGCCTGTTTGGGGAGTGGGCTGGTTTGTGGACAAGTAGCTGTAGTTTGGCCTTTTCTTTAGTAGTTGACACGTTAATCCATCCCATTTTCTCTATAACAACCATGGATGGGCTGAAAAACCTCGATATCATTGGATTTATTGCAAGAATTGACCCAGGACGGGGT